>VTPC01002811.1:52654-105684 GCA_011009095.1 Ignelater luminosus | reverse complement strand
ATTTCTCAGCATTAAATAATTTGCCCTTGATTTCTTTATCCAGTATTTTTTTGCTATTTTTTCTCTTTCCAAGAATTTCCTCACTGGCTTGCAGTAAGGCAGTTTAAATATTGCGTGACTTTTTTCCATACTCTCATTAGTATTAACACCCTGGGTCCTTCGTATTTTCTTTTCATTTTTTCTTCAAGTTCCTGCAGACCGTTATATGTTTATCTCTGTTTAATTTCGGTCTGTCGACAGTGTTTCTGGCTGGTTTCCGATCTCTCATAGTGATCACTGGCTGCGCCCGCATCTCTAAAAACGCGTACGTCTCTATTTTCTTTGTTATTGATCTATTTAATTCTGCGTTACATCGTCAGGAGGTTACCATGTAACTTTGTGGAGTCGTTGTGGGGGAAAAGTGTACCACCAATAACTCCTTCATGGTTCCGAGGCTATGCCTTCCCATAATATGTTCAAGGTTTGTGTTGTCAGCACCCACTTTGGCGTTTATGTCGCCTATAGTCATGATTATTTCTGATTTTTTATGTTTTGTAGTGTATCCTTAGGTGATTCATAAAATGCATCTTTTTCTTCTATACTATACGTAGAATTCCTCCTTGAGAGATTTAATGTTCGCCTGAGTCTCACTTAGATCCAGAATATCAATGTGGTATGTGTATTTTTCTTTGTCTATTTGAACAATGTCCAGCTAAAGGTCGTCGCCGTAATATCCCTCCGGTTATCATTTGCAAAAGTTTCAGTATAATTATTGTACTGAACCTCAAGCTACTACTGAGGAAAAAGCAGGCTGGCTTTAGACTCCACGGGGCCTGCGTCGATCAACTTAACACGTTGCGAATAGTGGTCGAGCAATCCCTCGAATATCACTCACCACTTTACTTGATATTCGTTAACTTTAAAAGAGCGTTCGACTCTCTAAAACACGTAGGAATACGGAAAACACTTACCGAACGTGAAATAAGAGCCAAGTTAATAAATATTATAAAGCAAAAGCATATCAGTGAGAAAAGGGTCAAACAGAGATGCGTGTTATCATTGCTGCTCTTGGACACAGTACCACAGTACCAAGTTAGTCTGATCAACTTCTTTTTTTTAGGTCGTACAGAAGTACCGGAGGAGGATTGCAGGAATCGTTTTAATGTCCTGCCGAATTATGTAAGTAAAGTCTGTCTGGTAAAAAAGTCAATTTTTGTGCTTTTAGACCTTATATTTTCGACCACCTGATTTAAATTGTAGCAAAAAAAAGAAGATTTTCTCGTTGTCTTCCGTGTCAAAATTACAATCAATGTATAAACCAAAAGTGTCAGTAGCATCTGCTGTCCATTACCCACTGTGAAAATGTGGCCTAACGATGAGTTGGTGACAGCCCCAGCCCCCAAAATGTTTTTTATTTATCGTACTATCCATAACAAAATATTTTGGTTGCTTTCGAGCTCCCATTTTGTGCCTAGGGAAAAACACGTTTGAAAAAACATAAAAATTACCAATTTTTTCAAACTTCAAGCTCGATGCGGCACGTGTTAATATTGCCCGATTGGACCAAAATGTGGTGCATCTTAATATCTCACCTAAAGGCACAAGACTGCAAAACATTATTCAGATCGGCGACATAATGGTCTTTTTGAACCACCCTAGTGTCCATACTGTCAAAAACCAGTCACTCTCTCTCAACGACGATCAAATGAGGAAGTATTAGAATTAGCAGCATAATTAGCAAAGACAACTGCGTTTGAAATGCTCAACACACTTTGGAGATTTATAGTGTATACCAAGAACACCAATAAGGATTTTAATGTCAATGTAAAGTCTGCCTTGCTCTACGGCTGTGAAACCTGCAAGCTCACCAAAAGTATTTTCGTCAGTAGATGTATTCGCAGAATATTAATATTTTGATTGATCCAGATTTCAAACCAAGAACTGTCGGCAAGAGCTAAGTAAACCCCAATTAAATTCGGCAGAGGATTAGGGTGGCTGGCCACGCACTTTGCTATTTTTTCTAATCAATTCAACATTTATGCATTTTGACCTAATAATGCTTGTATTAAGATTATGTTGATAATTGTTTTGCAATGTATAGTAAGCTTTAACTGTGCGTTCTAATGTTAATAAGCCTAAGTTTCCTTTTTTACTCATGCCTCAAGGCCGCCAACTTTTGTACTAACTGAGAAAGCTTTTTTTTCTGTAAAATAAAACGCCAAACTATAAGTTACATACAGACACATGAATAAGTATAAATAATAGCTTATAAAGCTATTAATTTATTTGTGCAAAAACTATATTACATTCCTAAATTACTCTTTAACGGTATTACCATCGTTGGTTATTGTCATAGCTTTGTTGGGCAATTTTTAAGTCTAAATAGCTTTTACACCAAAGATGTTTCTTTTCTATTAAAACTAATGAGATTGTAGAAATCACGGAAACAGTTTAATAATTTTATTTTGCTTACAATATAATTTCAATTGAACAATCTAGAATGTGCACCCACAAATTTATAGTCTAAAAGTGAAACAGATAATCTAACTTGAACACGGTTTGTATCTTAATACGAGGGCGGTTCAGTAAGTACCCGTGTTTAACGACAGAAGGCGTTCCTGAGGGAAGTTGGTGTTATCATCGTGTGCTACCATCTATCAAACGACGGTATAACAAATTGCAGACTGATTGATAGGTTAGTTTGGATTTGACAGCCATTTGAGTAAGACGTGTATCGTGATTTCAGCTAAGATGGAAAAAGAGCAGTATCGTTCGGTAATTCGCTTTCTGTTTTTGGATGGGAAAAAATGCGAGGAGATAAAAGCAAAGTTGGACGCTGTTTATGGGGACACTTCGCCATCTATGACCACAGTTAGATATTGGTTCAACGAATTTAAACGTGGGCGAACATCCGTTTTTGATGAGGAGCGACCAGGACGCCCGGCAGTCGTGGTTACCGAGGAAATCATTCAAAAAGTCCACGACATGATTCTCGCTGATCGACGAACGAAAGTGCGTGAAGTAGCAGAGGCCGTAGGTGTGTCGACCGGAACGGCAATTTATATTTTACATGATAAGTTGGCGATGAAAAAATTGTCGGCGCGATGGGTGCCGCTATTGCTAACGGTGGACAACAAGCGGATGCGGCTGTTAACTTCGAAGCAGTGTTTGGAGCAATTTAAGCGAAATCCGAGGAGTTTTTGCGTCGAGTTGTCACCGTTGATGAAACCTGGATTCATCATTACACACCAGAAACTAAGCAACAATCAAAACAATGGATTTCTCCCGGTGAATCTGCTCCAAAGAAGGCGAAGATGGTTCCATCGGCCGGAAAGGTCACGGCGGCGATTTTTTGAGATGCGAACGGCGTCATCCTCATGGATTTTTTAGAAAAAGGAAGAACGATCACTGGACAATACTACAGTGAGTTATTAGACAGCTTCGACAAAAAATTGAAGGAGACACGGCCGCATTTGGCGAAAAAGAAGGTGCTGTTTCACCACGATAACGCACCAGCACATTCATCCGGAGTTGTCGCCGCCAAACTGCATGAATTGCGTTATGAATTGCTGCCGCACCCCCCGTATTCACCCGATCTGGCTCCCTGCCACTTTTTCTTGTTTCCTAACATGAAGAAATGGCTCGCGGGAAAAAAATTTAGCTCAAACGAGGAAGTCATCGCCGAGATAGAGGCGTATTTTGGAGAGTTCGACAAATCCTATTTTTTGGAGGGGTTAAAAAATGGCAGGAACGTTGGGAGAAGTGTATATTTCTAAAAGGAGACTGTGTTGAAAAATAAAAAAAAAATCTTTGAAAAAAATTGTGTCTTCATTTCTAACACGGGTACTTATTGAACCGCCCTCGTATTGTTATTCGGTATAAAATTACACATACTATAATAATACGTTTTAAAATTGTTTATTTTTTTAATTCTAACTGCGTACTTTTCAATAATGATTATTTCTACTAGGAATAGCAAGTATTAATGAAATTAGCGTTTACTATAAAAATAAAAACTCAGGTACTTAATATTATGAAATTGTCTATCTATTATCTATTTAACTAGCTTTAAGCGTTTTGTTTAAAAGGTAAATTAAAATGGTTTATATGCCACAAAGATTGTGGTATATAATGTAATATGACTTCCATTTTCCAATTTATGTTTTAGAAACTTAAACAATTTTCATATGCATTACAAAACTGAATTTTAGTAAATAAATGAATCGTTGTCATTTGGCTTCAACAGTTCTTGATCCAGTTTCTATAGCTTTCTTCTTTTAAGGGAACGCAATCTATAAATGCGAAAGAATGCTCAAATTCAAAAAATTTTGAAAGAAAGAGGTTGGTTGATTCAAATAGATTCAATAAACTGTACTTGGTCCGACGGGTAATCATCAACTTAGCAGCCCACGGATGATTGTGGGACGTCTGCTTTGTGCGTGCTCTATTATTCCATGAATTTGGTGGTCACTGTCGTGGACACCCTGTATAAATTGAGTTCTATCGGACTAAATTAGCAAATTTTGAGTCTCTAAGCAACTGAACTTTTTTAGTTTAGTAAAGTCTGAAATTTGATCTCTGAAACAGTTTTTGAAATGCTAATCGAATTTTTGTCAAAATAACATTTTGATTTTGCTTGTTGTAAATAAAATTATTTTGTAAGTAAGCATAACGTGTCAGATTATAGCGATGTTCAGTCAAACGAGCTTAAAGTTTTCTCAAGGAAAACTTTCTTGAATGCTTCGAAAGTATGATGACTAAAGCACTGTTTTTATTTTACTACTTTGACCAAATTATTGTCTCATTTAACTTTTAAAGCAACAATTTATTTATTTTTTTATTTTTCTTCAACAATTTGTTATTGCAATATTGGCATTGCTAGAAAGTGATTTTGGAAATCTATGTTGCAAAAAGTTAACAAATAAGAGTTAGAATTTTATTCAAATTTTTCAAAGAATAATCATACAGTCAACTATGCGGCTCCATTACGGGAAAACCAGGCTTTTTCAGTAAAGTCTGTGGTTAATACTACTGCTAAAAAATAAAAGCGTCCTTAGATAGACTCAGAATTATTTTCCATCACAAAGACGCATTGCCGCATATTTCTAGTGCTATTTGCTATTACTCAGTATATCTTGATTTGGGCATTACGAATTTATTGGACAACACAATAGAAGTTATATAACATCCTTGTTCTACCATCCAAAAAAAACTTTAAACTCATCATTTGGCAAATACAAAATAAAATATTATGTCATTTCCAAAAGAAAAAAAGGTTGCGTTAAATTGAGCAGCAAATTTGCATTTTGCAGGTTTCAAAGAATACAAAGAGGCTTTCAAGAAAATCAGAATTAAAGCCATTGAAGTTTCCAAAAAATTGTTTCTCAAATTTTCTGAGCTTTTTTTTTTGTTAACTGTCGCTTTTGATTTACGATATTGTGAACTATATAAAATCAATGTTGATAATTAAATATTACAGTTTAACCAGTAACTAGTTTATCAGGTAAATTAATGTTATAATAAATTACATTTCAAAAAAATAAAAAAAAGACGAAAATGCTTACGTGATCAGTAACAACAAAAAACAAATTAAAGCAATTTAATGCGAAAAGGTTTGCAAGGCATAACTTACCGAAGCCAAAAGTCTGGTCCCGACAGTGAAAATATCTGATGCTCTAAGTACAGGCTTTTGTATGTTCAATGTAGTTATGAGCATTTCCACCTAAAATGTCAACCATGCACAACAATGACAAGTATTTTAATAATAAGAGAAATCGACACGCACCTGGGCTGCCTCCGCCGTACTTAATTTACTAATTGGATATTTGAATAAGAACGACAATATATCTTCACTCTGGAAATAGAAAAGCACATAGATTAAAATTATGTTTATTAACTTTAACATTATTTGGTAAATAAATATTTGTTGACTATATGTTGATGTGTCCTTCGAACAATAATGAAGTATACATTATTATTTGATCGATCGGATAAATATTAATTTAATCGGACAACTCAACAGAAATTATTTTATTACAAATTACAAATTGTTAGGAGCAGTCATAATGAAGTAAAATCGATAGTTTTTTCATTAAGCAATATTGAAATACACTGTTTTGTTTAAGAAGGGAAAAAATAACGGTTGTATAAGAAAAATGGTGCGTTCTAATTATAAAAAATGTCATTTACATTCCATTCTTTTAATTTACATAACTTGAATGTCTAATTAATTACGCTTTTAATTTCAAATTGTTACACGCAATCACTATAGCAATGTTAGCTTTAGTAGTGTTTTGATTATCGCAACAGTTAATTACATAAAATATCCTCCTATTTGATAATTCAACCATATATTAACAGCAATAATTTTTATCTGAACTTAAAATATCTACTAATTATGTAGTTAAAAAGCACAAATGAGTATTTGAGAGAAACATGCAAACAAAATATCTGTGACAAAATCGTACCGACTTCTGATTCAAAAGATATTTCAAATGTACACTCGCGATCATTTAAAATGAAACTTTTGATCGACCAGAACAACTTAATTGGTCGAAAAGACAATAGAAGTCGATCGGTGCGAATAATTAAATTGTCCTGAAAGATCTAACAGTTCCAACACGGTATCTAGATTGAACTTAAAGAGCAGTTTTTTGCAAGAATTTTACGACTGGATTTTATGAAAAACATGAGTGGCTAAAATAAAAAAAAAGCGCTAACTTCAAGTCATAATCGTATGCTGTTTGCAAAAAACGCGATTGGCGCAAAAATTTCAGTTGAATCCAAAAGAGAAGAGTAAACAAATTTCTCATCAAAATTTAACTTTAATTTTGTACAAAAATTAAATTCACTTTACATAAATTTCAAGAGCTATTTAAACCGATCAGAAATACTAATAATTAAAAAATATCATACCTTACGTCCACACGGTTCAAGCGACACATATCTAATTGATCTACCAGTGAAATAATTCTACTTTCAGTACCTAAATAACATTGACATGATAAACAAAAGTATTTTTTCTTTTAATACAAATAATCAAATTGATACCATCATTATGATGAAAACATTAGACGTCTCCATGTAAGTTAATTTTGTGTTTAATAAATGATTGTGAACAAACCTGATGAAGTGTAATTACCTTTATGTTAGTAAATATTATTTTATCTTGTATCACAAATAAAGGTCGTTCTTAATTGTCTCAATTTTTTTTTAATTAAACTTTTCTCAATTAAAAAAAATAATTCAATTTTTCATTAGTTTGACCGACAAAATTCTTAGTGTCACTGTTAAGCACGATAGTAATTCTGACAAAAATTTTCACAACAATAAATTACGCAATCTTTGAAACTTCCGTTAAATGTTTCTTATATGAATTAATGATTAGAAATCAACTCGTAAAATTCGATTCTGTAATTGACCAGGGTGATAATGTACACGCAACCCTTATTTGCTGTCCTATGAATACAAGGTGAAAAAAAATTTCTTGTTTTTTGCATATCATTATTGTAGTTCAGTAAACAAAGACATATTAAAGATGGAAACTTTAGTGTCAACACAATTACTTAATTTCTTAAATGTGCTACTTTTTTTATGTGGAACAGAAATACAAAATTTCTATAAGTATGCAGAATGTCCTAACATTCCGTAAAGGAATATCATACAAAGCCTAGATTTTCTTAAATAAAACATCCTGTATATATTTTCTTATTTCTTATCGTATATTAATAATTATATGTTTGGTTCTTGAAAACCTTGCAGTGAAATGTAAGTTTTTAAAATTAATTCACTTTTTATCGTTAATAAATAACATAAATTACAGTGGTATCTAGCGGTTGAAGAAAAAAGTGGAAAATACTCTCCCTTACGTCTTTGTTTTTTTAATATCAGTATGACCTGATAGTTTGAAATTCTGCCGTTATCTTTAGGTATTCTAAGCTAATTTAATTTTTACTTCATTGGTGATGACAATATGATCCAATTGCATTATTCGAGTTGTGGACTTTCTGAATTTTGTCCAACTAAAATTTTAATATATTTTTACAAAATTTATCAAGTTCAAGCAATTGGTGAATTGAAATCCTAATGGGAAATATTAAATTTAGAGAAAATGAAGCGCAGATTTGCCCAAAGCTGTTCTATGCTTATGTGCCAATTGAAGGTGATAATAGGCTCGATGCTACGAAAGCTACTGGCTTGAGATTTAAGAAATAAATTAATGATAACACTCTTAAATTTCCTTGTTAAGTAAAGAAAAAGCTAGAATGCAATAATTAGAGAAAACTAGAGCCGCCACTTCTAGACCCTCCTTACGCCCGGTTTGCGACTCCGGGCCTTATCGCTCTACAATGTTTTTTTTTTCGTCTAATCCTCTTAAAGTAGAAACGGATGTAGCCGCCCGCAGCGACCACCAACCTTCGCTTGGAGATGGGCCGGATTACAAAAATAACAATAGGAAGCTGAAATCTAACATTTTGATTTGGTACCATTTCCGAGGAAGATAAACCCTAATTGCTTGGATTCCCAAGGAGGTCGACCAAATATTTATTAAATAGCTAGCAACTACTAACTTTCTTAGGGATCTTAGAAAGTCCACAAGAATAATGTAAATTAATATAAAACCAAATAAAAGCAAAGTAAAAATCTACATCGGCCTGTTAGAGATTTAGAAATTAATAAAAAAACAATGTGTTACTACTAAATACAAATTACAACGATATTTGGTTCAAAAGTCTAGTTACAAATGTAACCCAGTTACTGCTTCTCATTCAATAAAGAAGAAAAATGCTATAAATAATAAAAGCAACTCAGATGACATTCACTGGGCGAAGGGAAAAAACAACGAAGACTAATCAAGAAAAAGAGAAACAAAGCAAAAACAAAAGAAAGCTCTGTCAGCTGCAGCGGATAAGACAAAGCCTATCTTCTACAAGTTTAATTTCTTGAAGCTCTAACTTTTCTTGAAAACTTGTAGAAAAATAAAATTTTGTTTCTACGCCAAGATCTGACATAGTTACAATGCCGTAGTTGGAGCAAGCCATTATTTAGTGATTTACAGTCGATTCTTTAGAAAAAAGAAGTAGCAGGTAGAATAAAAATATTTAACAAAATTAAAGTGTTTTAGACACCACATAATTATGGTAAAGCAATTAACAGAACAGTAATGAAAGCTTTACCTAACTGCAATACCAAATACATAACGAAGTTGGACATCATAGGAAGCACAGAACAAGATATATATAGGTAGTTCAATGTGAAGGAGCTACATATTGGAATATTAAAGATACACACACTAAAAGATATAATGTATAGAGCAGAAAATTAATTCAACACAACACAAAAAAAAGATTAAAAGCAGTAATACTGTTGAAATATTTTGGCTGGTGATGTTGAATTGTGTTGGTGCCCAGATGTGCCACTTCCTGTGGCTGATACACATATGTTCCAAATGTTTGTCAAATTTGCGCCCGGCTGTTGTAAATACTCCTTGGTTGGTGCCCAGATGTTTGAAAGGCCGCTGCGCGTAACACTTAAATTTGCAGAAAAGCACAAAAGTTTTATTTGACTGGAGCGTACAGACTACTTTCAGTGTTATACCTCCAGTTGGAGTTTGGTAGCGACCGGTAGCAAAAAACTGCTGGATCGAGCCGCCAATCTATTAGCACCGCATCCCGGGATGCGTTCTAAAGGCGGACACCCAGGAGAGCAAGGACAAAAAGAAGCATATACTTGGTCTTTGGGCAACGACGCACGCCAAGAAACGCGTTAATTGGGGGAAGTGTTGCACTTGGGAACTTACTCTGATCTCAAAACGAGGTCTTCAGTCGCTGCTCCATTACCGACGGGATGGACCCAGAAACAGAAGTACCATTGTACGTGAAGAATACAGTTACGAGGGTCGTTTGAAAAGTCCGTGCAAAAATAAAAACTACTTAATTGTTTGGGGTAAACCTTTTTTATTTTTCAACATAGTCTCCTTTTAGGCTTATACACTTCGTCCAACGCTGCTCTAGTTTGTTGATCCCTTCTGAATAATAGGATTTGTCCAAGTCTGAAAAATAGCCATTCGTTTCTGCAATCACCTCCTCGTTTGAATAAAATCCTTTTCCCGCCAGATATTTCTTCAAATTGGGGAACAAATAGTAGTCCGAGGGAGCCAAGTCTGGAGAATAGGGGGGATGTGAAACGAGTTGGAACCCTATTTCCATTAATTTTGCGACCACAACTGCTGAGGCGTGAGCTGGTGCGTTGTCGTGATGGAAAAGGACTTTTTTGTGGGCCAATCGTGGGCGTTTTTCTTGCAGCTCGGTTTTTAAACGGTTCAATAACGATAAATAATATGCACCTGTAATAGTTTTACCCTTTTCCAGATAGTCGATGAGGATTATTCCTTGCGAATCCCAAAAGACAGTCGCCATAATCTTTCCGGCCGAAGGAACGGTCTTCGCCTGTTTTGGCGCAGATTCCCCCTTGGTAACCCTTTGTTTAGATTGTTCTTTGGTCTCAGGACTGTAGTGATGTATCCATGTTTCATCCACAGCGACGAAACGACGTTTAAAGTCCTGCCGATTCTTCTGGAACAGCTGCAAACCATCCTTGCAACACTTCACACGATTTCGTTTTTGGTCAAGCCTGAGCAATCGCGGCACCCATCTTGCGGATAGCTTTGTCATGTCCAAATGTTGATGCAAAATATTATGTACCCGTTCATTCGAGATGCCTACAGCACTAGCAATCTCACGCACCTTCACTCCTCTGTCATCCATCACCATATCATGCATTTTATCAATGATTTCTGGAGTAGTAACCTCAACAGGGCGTCCAGAACGTTCAGCGTCACTTGTGCCCATATGGCCACTCCGAAAATTTTGAAACCACTTATAAACTGTTCTAATCGAAGGTGCAGAGTCACCATAATGTTTATTAAGCTTCTCTTTAGTCTCCTGAGGCGTTTTGTCTTTTATAAAGTAATGTTTAATCAACACACGAAATTCTTTTTCGTCCATTTTTTGAAAATCACTCGACTTCCTCGATTCAAACAAATGCCAAACACAAAGAAATAGACCGATCTGGCTGAGACGTGGTGTGTGTTCTTCCAAGAGATGCTACTAACTAAACATAACCTCGGTATGCGCCAGTAGTGCCATCTCTCTGACTTTGCACGGACTTTTCAAACGACCCTCGTATAGTCGCATAAAATAATGAAATGATTGAAAAAAATCGTCCACAAAGAAACTAGAAAGGATAGAATCAAAAACGGAAACATAAAAGATGAAAACATGAAAATAGGCAGTACGACAATAGAAAACAAATTAAGAGAACTTTTTAAGAAAGTGACACTGTTGTTCATGTTTAATTCTTTTGTATTTGGTAAGTTTGTAAAAACAACTCAATGAACTAATTAGTTAAATTAAATTAAATAAATATTAACTCACCACAGAACTTAATTTCTGACACAATACACTAAAACATATCGTTCCAAAAATGTATTGATACGCTTTTGTAACAAAAATAGTTTCTCTACTTTTATTGCCAAAACACATAATCGTAGTAATATAGAAATGCATGATTGATAAACTTAATGACACTAACCACCACACTAAAAATGATGGATTCATGAATAAAGTTAACTGTTTATAATTATACACAAGGCTGAGATAAAATCTAATTAATCTTTTCAAATTCACTTCGAACGGTAATTGATTTGATGCTATAAATTTAGCCTTTTTTGTTTCGATGAGTTTAGACCTTTGTATTAAAATAAGTTTTATTTTTTTAAGACATTTTCTAAAAAAATTATAATAAAGAAAATGCATGATTACAAAATGGATGAAAATAATATACTGAATATAATTAATAAAAATTAACGAAATTATTCTAGCGGTAGTATACTTAGCATAATCAACAATTAGCGCTTGCGCTACAAAGTAAATTAGTCCGGAAACTGTGCAGCATATACCAGCATAATTTCCTTTTTTAATTATTCTTTTCGTTCTATTTGTTAAAAGTGTATTAAATCCAAAATATTTTTTATTTTCAATCAGCGTTACTAAACCATTTAATTCTGTAATTTTTTGGTGTGAGCCTATAACACCTAATGTAATGGAAATTACTGCAGCTGAACAAAATAAAATTTCCGTAATCACCGTCAAAGCTTGAATGGAATTTTCTTTTAGTGGTATAAAATAATGTGCAGAATAATCAATAGTACCAAAAATGATTGGTATCATAAACAATATGGATATAATTGAAAGTTGTCTTGATTTTATAAATTTTGGAACTGGCATCGAGTTTTTAATATGTGGACACTTTATAATCATAATGGAATATCCGCAAATCGAACCCATCATTAATAAAGGGCGTAATGCGCAAGCAATGCAATTACTTCTATTTTCACGCGACTTTTTGTTGGCGTTTAAACACTTTTTCATTGTCATTTTAATTGTAATAGTTATAACACTGTGCCTAATGCCTAGAAGGTAAGTATAGAATATGAAAATAATTAACGGTTATTTTTAGATTGTGTATGAACCGACTAAAGTAAATAAAGCAGGGTTGTTAAAATACAACGTTAAGTGAAGGTATCATTAATGGGAATCTGTTAGTAAACTCATTATTTAAACTAATTAGTATAAGTAAAGATGTCAATTTGTAATTATTATATTGAGCATTATAACGATTTGCATTCAAAAGCTTTTTCATTACTCGTTCCTTGCTGATTATAACAATAAAAAATTTCAGTGTATAAAAGAAAAACTGCCTATTTAATTAAGCCTTTGGTAAAAAATTAATTTTTATTGGGGGTCGACAGTTTTACATTTTAAGCTAAAATGTGTGTCAAGTAATTAAAGGCATCTCTTTACTCCTAACATTGCCCGTTGGACGTCCACGTTCCAGAAGGACTACTACTTCCGTCAGGGTAGTTTTGTATATTGTCATCCCGTGCGTAAAAAACTATGGAATTTCCTGCGCATTATATGTACTACCTTTTTTATCCACTTATTGATTTTTATATAATCGCCACGTTATAAATTAGTCTGAAACCATTTGTAGAGCTGTCATCAACTGGAAAGTTTTATTGGCGGATTCGCAGCCTTGCTTACAGCACAGAAGTAATAAAAAGTTGCTTCGGAACACACAGTAACTTAGTTAAGCCCAGTAAATTTATTGAGCAGCAACATCCAGAAATACAAGCTTCCAGGACTCCCCTCAGCTACCACAGCCTAGTGTCGACGCGTTCGGTATTTGCCTTACAAAATCCAGAATTAATTAAAAGTTTGAGTATATAGAAGTTTTGTTTATAGTTTGCAATACATTGAATTTCCGGCCATTAATGGCGATATTAGACATTCGAGTTTCTCGGAAAGTTAACTCGAAAACTTGCCTTAGAAAAAAAATAAACAGTATAATAGAACAGACAGTTTTGAGTTGTCCAGTTAAATTGGCTGAACATGGGTCAGGAAGTTACATATCCAATCGACTCAAAGAGTGCTATAAAAATAAGACCAGAGTTTTTCTAATGCACAGCTTTTTGGCAAGCAACTTTCAAGAATTTTGACTGTAACTAGTAGTTTGTACAGAATGACACTAGCTAGAATGGCTATCTGATAGATTTGTCCAGTTGGCCAGTCAAAGTGCCAAATACTGCCTTAAGAAAGGTCATGCTCGTTGGTTTCCATAAAGAGATAAATTATTTAGCATAACTCAAATAGTAGATTTGAAGTGTTGTTACTGTTAACGTAATGTTAAACGCAGAGAATATATTTAGCTAAAGCTAAGTTCGTTGCAATTTCGCGGTTCAAATTGTTTATTAAATGACTTAAATGTTTATTTGCAAAAAGAATTTACGTGAAAATTGAATTGGTTGGTGAGACTAAAAAAACAGACTTGGCACTCTTTCATGTTATGCCGCAGTACCTGACGCTTGGACGAATGAACAAAACTCATTGGGTTTGTTCGAGCGATTTTAAAATGTATTGGTTTGATCTTCTACACAAACCAGAAATTTGTTTCTTGAATTCTTTCCGTTTTCAGCAAATAAAAATCGTTTCATGCTAGAATTTGTTACTGCTACTGTTGTAGCTACATTTGATAGTAAGAACTATCCAGTAGCTGCTGCTTACAAGATTAGATTGAATTCTTTAACACTATTTTGTTATATTATACATATAACGTTGTAAAATTCGGATTTATCTCAAGATTACACAACTCTTTCAATATTTATTTATTGTAGGCGATTTCGCCCTATGTGGAATTTTGTTTGAAATCTTCGGAAAAAGCACCTTCTTTCTAAAAAGGAGCATTTTAGTATTGCGCGGAGAACGATTGTACGCAGTTTTCTTAAAAGCAAACAATAAGGAATATTTTTTATGATTTTGCATCTTACAAAAAATCAACTCTGTGTGGCTTAGATACATTTAAGATATAATACAAAATAAGTACTTACCACACGTTTGACAGTTTCAACGTTGTACAGTAAATACGTCACAGCTATAATCACAAAGTAAGTCCTAATTTCCAGCATAATGAAGAACGCGGTATATTGATCTTCCAACCAGACAGATACCAGAATGTAGATATTAACAATCAAAACAGCTGCTATTAATATAAACCACAGAACAACACTAGGACCCAACAAAGAATGCAAATAGGACATATTTTGAATAATAGCATGATGTAATTGCCTTATTCCTTTTAGACGTTCTTCCATATTAAGTCCTTCTTCCATATCTTCGTACAAGAAATATTCAACGTCACCCTCTAGGTTTTCCTTAGAAGTAATATGCCTCAACATAATCTTTCTCAGATATTCATGATAAGACTTGAATAGAGTTCGCATAAAGATTCCTCTTATGGAAAATTCAAAAACGGTTACCATTTGTATAAAAGTAGATAACATGCATGGTGGTCTACGCAGTGTTGTCCAACTAAAAAGTCCATTATATTCACGCCCAAAAGTATACAAGCAAAGGAAGACTAAAAACAAACTAGAACAGCAGCAATAAATTATTCCTTGTCGTCTGATCTTTTTAATGACGTCATTATGGATAATTTTATCAATCCCAAAATACTGTCTGTTATCAAAGATTTTAATCCAACCATTTAATTCTGCAACTTTCTTCTTAACTTGAAATATGGAGAATATAACCAGTACAAAACCACTAGAAAAATAAAATACTTCCGCTAAGATTTGCATGAATAAAATCTTATCTTCACCAGCAATCGTCGTACTTAGATAACCATGCCAGATCATTGCAGCCAGCAAACCCATTGCAATAAAAATTGCCCAGATTATATAATTTTTAGAAACTTTAAAACATCCTTTTGCTACCGGTTTTTTTGAATGGTTGCACGCATACCATAATGGCGACAATCCCAAAAAGGCCCCAAGTTTTAAAAGAGGACTTAATGTGCAAACTACACAATCTTTTGTAACAACCTTTTTCAGTTTTGGCTTTTGAGTGGAAATTAACTTCATTTTGATAAAAATTAAGTTATTCTTTAAACTTGTTTCTTTAATGAATGACAAACAACACCTGATGTGTTTGAATTAAGTTGCACCGGTATTGAGGTAATTTCCTAATTGCGTGAGACTGTTAGCATCCGGAGCCCTTTAATTAGATTGGTATGATTAGGAAGTTAATAAACTTATATGGTTTATTTTTAGAATTAGATTGTGTGCTGATGTGTCCTCGATCTCGCTTGATTTTTATCGTCTTACGAGGAGCTAATATTAGCAGTGTCCTCGAATTGAACTTACTACGGGTCAAAAGTCTCTTATTAGAATTGATATGGATTGTTAGAACTGAGCTGAATTTTAGAACCAACAAGCTTTTTTTATTTTTATTATCTATTGTTTCGTTTCTCATACTATTATGACGTGATTTTTACTTTGTAGGCTTGACCGATAGAAGAAGTAAATGCCGAAAACGTCGAGATATAGTAAAGAACTACGTAATTTAAATATTAAAGCCATTGAATAATGTCACTTTCCTTCTTCATCTCAAATTTTGTTTATACTGTCTAGCTCTCGAACAAAAAAATGTTGACTTTTGTCAAAAAAACAATTTTAACCTTGAATGGTCATTAAATCTCCTTTTGTTTTCGAGAAGATTTGTCTTTGATAATATTTGATTATCTGTAGTCAACATATGCTTTTTACAAGACGCAGAATTTTGTATATAGTTGAAACCATTTGTTTCTTAAGAAGTAGTATCTTTAAGCTTTTGTCATAAAACATCTGCAGGTTTGCAAATTTGTCAGATGATTTTAAAATTCTTCAAGTCCACATCTGGTTTGTGGCTTAAAATAATTTTTTTAAAAAACTTCAATCGCTTTTTCATTGGGTTCAAACCAGCGATCCGTCAATCGGCTGTGCTGAAGGAAAATAATTGTTTGTTAAGAATTTTATTGCTTCTTTTAAGAATGTAAATAGTAAGCTGCAACTTTTAATTTGATTTTTTAAATATTGAACTTTATGTTGTATGTTCTTTAAAATTGGATAACGCAATTCCATTTTTAGGAGTACCTAATCGTCGAGCATGTAAAATTTGAGTCTGAATAGTTCATACCCAAATGGTCTTAAATCGAACCAGTTTAAGAAATTTATAAACGTAAGTGTTTTCTTGACGATGCGATGTAAGATTTGATGGCGCCAACATCAAAATCAAGTTGACATCATTTGCGAATAGAATCAAAAGAACGACGGTTGAAGTTGATTATTATAATGACTGCAGGCAGTCACAGCGCTGTTTTAAAAATGAATTATTGAGAAAACGTTAGTTATTTTTAGATTGATCATAAATAATTGCATCAAAAATCTTTAAAAATCTTTGAGCAAATTTGAATACTTTATAATATGTCGAGTAGGTAGGTCGGAAATCATTCTGCAACTTTAGAGGATCGATAATAGACAGCTCAAGAGATTTTGAGTTTGTAGATTAAAATTCTTGGCTACTTGTTTGATCATTACAAGGTGAGTAAAAACAAAGAAAAGCTATAATCTCGAGTTTGGAAACTGTCTAAATTTTTGAGTTGAACATTTAAGAGTGATAGACACTGTATTAATAATTTGGGATCTAAATTTTGAGACTTGAGCAAAATTTATGTTTGAGATGATTAGGCAGAATTAGAGACTTTAAACAACCGCGAGCATAACCTAGTATTGAAGCTAATTTTCCAGCTTTTTTCCGACTGAGTTTAACCAGACAATAAGCTGACTTTGATCACAGTTTTGTTTGGTATCCTACGATCAAAAAGTACTATAAAGAACTAGGATTGTCAACAACGTGGATCATGATTTGAAATTTGTTTGATTTACTTTTCTGGTAGAATCTAAATTGCAGAGTTTGAAACCTTTCAGTTTGACCCTGTTTTGTTTTAGTTAGTTCTGACCAAGTTGTCTTTTCAATCATTATTGAGGCGCTGTCACTGTCCACCTTTGTTTTGTATTTTTGGTCTTTTGCAGCTTTAGTTTGTCACGGACTCTTTGCCTCGGTGACCTTGTAAATCTGCTACGAATATGTTCGAATGGCTTCTTTGGGGAGTGATTTGCTTTCTATTTTGAACTTTTGCCTTTTGACTTGTCCTGTATGCGTACAAATGTTTGTTTGGTGTGTTAGCTTTTAGAAGCCATGTCGTCCAATTAGTTTAGAGTATATTTCTAGTCTTTTAGTCTAAATAATCAAGTGTATATATGGGAAATTTTAATTTGAGTCAAATTACATTCCTGACTTGTGTCTTATATTTGTATTCTGCCTTGAAGAGGTGCTCGACTTTGCACTCAGTACCAAACAAATCTAAATTTATGTGCTTTTCCACTAATGTTATTTAATGTTAGAGTGCTATTCAGCTTCAAATTAAGTACCCTGAACAATTTATTGTGAATGTCTTGGTTTGGAAATGACCATGGTAATCACTTATTTGTCTTTGAACTTGTATTGGATAATTCTGTTATCATCACATGTCCTATTTTGATCTTTTGGCAAAGTTTTGATTATCGACCAATCTTCATTTTTTGTTCTGTTTTTTCTTTAGGAGCTGTACTGTACCTTTGTGTCGTTTTTGGACAAGATTGCTTTTTAGGAATTGTACCCACCGTAATTATTGTGTCAGTGTGGCCCAATTATCTTTAAATTTTTTTTTGATCTTAGAAGAGTTTGAATTCTCTGTTTTGTCATTGCTGATGTTTTTTCAATACAAGTGTTTTAGTTAATTTTTGGTTCACATCCATATGCTAAACCTCAAAAAAGTTTTAACTAATCGGTTACAGTTACACTATAAGATCACTCTTGCAATCACTTTTTAGAGGACACTAGATGTTCACGTTTGTAAGTAACTAACAATGGACTGGTGTACTATAGAATCAATAAAAAATCGACTTACCACTGTGCTGACTTCTTCTGCTATCCACAAAAATACAATTGCTCCAATAGTAATGCCATTTGCTTTCAAGGTTATAGTGATGTCACCAATATTGTTACGATAGATCAGTATTAAGGCAAAGAAATTTGATACTTGCATCAGAATCACTACGAACCATCCAATAAGCATTAATGAAGAACTATACAAGTTAAACTGTTTATAGTTAAATGATAAACTTGTATACAAGCTTTTCAATCTTTTAAGTCTTTCTTCCAGTGGTAAGACACTAGCAACCTGTTTGACAACAAGATTTGTGCCTATTTGCATTTTTAAGATATGATCTGTTAAGACTGTCTTAATTTCTCTAAAACATTCTTGAAATAATTTTTTATATAAAAGATTAGCTAAAATAGACTGAGAGATACTAATCGAATGAATGTAATTGTCCAAGCAAATTACAAGTATTGTGGATAAACGTGTAAGAAGTGATTTGAATTCAAGATTGTAAGTAATAGTATGAATCAATACACTAGTCTCAACGAGCACTAGTATAAAGATAAAAATGCAACTTTTTCCAATTAAGCCTTTTGATACTTCACTTGGCAAAAGCGTATCAAGTCCATAGTACTTTCTATTTTTGATTAATACAGCAAGACCGTTTAGTTCGATTAATTTTATATTGCAGTTTATCAAGCTTTGGGCTGCAAAACAAAGGGACCCAAT
Organism: Ignelater luminosus; assembly: GCA_011009095.1. Taxonomy (NCBI): domain Eukaryota; kingdom Metazoa; phylum Arthropoda; class Insecta; order Coleoptera; family Elateridae; genus Ignelater; species Ignelater luminosus. The sequence goes on along the minus strand of VTPC01002811.1, from coordinate 86,619 downwards.
ATTTTGAAAAATGACTGAAACTGTATATAATAAAATCGGCCACTCATTAATGTTATAAGCAAATAGGCTGTAAACATAATATACAGTGCTCGATATGATTGGAAATAGAAACACCAATGAAATTAAAACTGATTTAGTTGATTTAGTAAATATTTGAACGTCAGATGGATTTTTTGAATGTAGGCAATTGCTCGTTACTACGGAACTTCCACATACTGATCCCACAAGAAAGATTGCACGAAAGGTGCATACTAAGCAATCACTAGGTGTTTCTCTTAAAACCATTTTGTTTAATAACTGCATGGTCATTTCAGTCGTTTAGTTAAAAATCTAAATAAGAAAGAATGAAGTAATGTTAATTTATTAAACATAAGAAATGAAGTTGAACAACTAATTGGTTTGTAAACTGCATGAAAATTGTTGTGTAAATATAGGAATGTAGCATTAACTAAATATGTTACATTAGTAGAATTGCTAATTAAATATAAGTGAGGTAATTACTTATAAAATGGAGTCGCGTAATCTATTACAGTTTTATTATATTATTCATACGAATTTGGATAATAATTCACAAGATTAATGCTGAAAATTTTAAATTCACTCTCGATAGGTATCAATTCTACTCGGCTTAAAAGTTTGTTTTATGGAGGTGTATTTAGCGCTTTCAAAAAACTAATAGAGGGCGTCCAATCAGTGTTGGTATATATTCCGGTAAAAAAAGTCGCAGGCGGCCACACCCGTTTATATTCAAAAAGGCTTGGAAACTCTAGAAGTGGTGAAAAGTGGTAGTGGTAGAAATAAACAACTTTTACTAATCAAAACCTTTGAGTAACTTTAAGCAAATATAAACAATGAATTTAACGTTTCATAAGGAAATTAAAGTTGTCTAGGATTTCCTAATTGGAAACGAACCTGATTAGCTATCCAGTAACTCTGGATTACCCTGTATAGTCGAAAGCAAGTCTACCAAGCAAAACCTAACAAGTGGTCAAAAAATATTTACGTCAGAGCTAGCTGTGGGATTGACAAGGCATGTCGTCTTCAGAGTCTTGATTGTCAATCTTAGCGACAAGTCACATTTTTGTAAATCAGCAATCAAAATGTTCACCCAAGATTTTATGATCAAGATAGACGTTTTCATATTTATTAATTTATATAACCAAGCTGACGTAAGTATTTTCTGGATATTTGTTATTAAACCTTCAAGTCGTGTATAGTCTGCCAATGAAAACAGCAAAATAAGAAAGCTACATATGACGGCCGGTTTGTATTCGAGTAACAAACCTCACACGTCTTAAGATGCGTACCGACTTTATGGTGATACCGTGTGAGACTGCTTTGGAGCATTTTTGGCTCGGAATCACAAAAAGTCTGTCCATGCAACGTGCAAAAACCGTTCACGTCATGGCAGCTCAAGGTGAGACAGCCTTGCAACTAAAATCAGGTATTGATATTGCGTCATCTTTATAAAGTCAAGACGTACCATTATGCAACACAGCTGTAATATATACATATATCTGGTTCTCTAAAATGTTAAAAGAAGTTTTCGTCTGCAAGCTCTAGCTTTAATTTGTCTTGTTTTTTATGTTTTCGTTTGAGGTTGGATTTTATTTTTTATTAAGGCCATGGCCTAAGATGGTTCTGGGATTGAGAGGGGAAATACAGCCAACACATTGAATTAGTGATTAGCATAGTCCGGACGTTTTAGGTCGGAATTCAAAAATCAACTCCCACCAACCAAGTAGGCGGGTCATACCGCCGCGCGGACCGAATCACAAGCAATGCATGCGTTGCAATAGCCGCGTGTGCGAGACTAGTGGAAGGCAAAACCCTAAATCGTCCGGACTATGGTGATTAAGGTTAATTGGCTGCAAGTGGACGCAACGAATCTGTTCAAATGCCATAATTAGTACGGAGCGAGCTGTGCTATTAGAGCCCTTTGCGTTTTAAGAATCTTCCTCTAATAATCCAATCATACATTTTGCGGGTAAATTGGTTTTGTCATATAATGGGATGAAAAGTTTCAGGTTTATTTGAGAATGAAAACTACAGAATATTGATTGAGAAATTATTTAGATTCTTGGTATAGCAGGGCTATGATAATATACTTATTCCAGCTATATCCAAAAACTTTTTACCCCCTGACAGTCCGAGAGACACTACAGACCCGAATGACTCTAAGCTCCAAAGGTTAGATAAGTCAGAACGGACTGACAGGAACGAGCAGCCCGAATAATCCGACGTAGATTTTTAAACTGTGACCCTGCTTGACCTAAATCCGATTTTTGAGACGAGCCGCGACCAAGAAACGTGTCCCGTCTACGGTGCAGTACAAAAATGCTCCTTTTTGATTTAATATGAAAATAGTGCTTGTTCGTCAGTACGAAAAAAATCTCGGTCCGGTGCAGAAGAAAGATTCTCCGCTTCCATTCAGTACGACAGTAATGTTGTCCGAGTCAGTACGACGATCCTCCGGTACACTTAAGTGCGAAAATACTGCGTCCGAGTTAGTACGAGAAAGATCTCGGTTCGGTGGAGTACAAAAATAACGGCCGGAAAAGCTCGACCAATCCTAACCTTGACAGGTCTGACAAGCCTAAAAGGTCCGAACTTTTAAACTGAAACCCGAACTCGAAATTCTGGCTGTTGGAAGATTACAAAACTAAAATAAATCTTATGGTACTCTCTTTGGTCTATAAGAAAATCTAGTTTCTTAACTGCTATTTTCTTAAAGCATTTACAGTAATAGTCACGGAAGTACGAGGGTGGTCTGAAAAGTTTCAGACCTAACAAAGATACAAGACATTTTTTCTGAAAATTTTTTTTTATTTTTCAACATAGTCTGCTTGTAACTCTACACACTTCTCCCAGCAATGCTCCCATCTCTGTAACCCGTCCAAATAGTACTCGGCATTTTTCTCTGCAAAATAATTGTTCACGAAGGTGATTGTCTCTTCACTTGACAAAAATCTTTGTCCTCCGAGCGCAATTTTTAGATGAGGGAACAAAAAGAAGTCGCTTGGGGCTAGATCTGGTGAGTAAGGCGGATGGTCAAGCAGTTCAAACCGTAATTCGTGGATTTTCGCCATGGTAACCGCTGAGGTGTGAGACGGTGCGTTGTCTTGGTGAAACAGGATTTTCTTTTTCTGCAAATGTGGCCGTTTCTTCGCAAGTTCTGCCTTCAGCTTGTCAAGTAATGATGCATAGTATGCTCCTGTAACGGTTTTTCCTTTTTGAAGATAATCGATTAAAATAACTCGATGACTATCCCAAAAAACAGTCGCCATCACTTTCCCAGCCGAAAAAACAGTTTTTGCTTTTTTTGGAGCCGGTTCCCCCTTTGCAGTCCACTGTTTGGACTGTATTTTTGTTTCAGACGTATAATGGTGTATCCAAGTTTCATCTACAGTAATTAATCGGCGCCAAAACTCGGATTTATTTCGCCTAAACTGCGCCAAAAGAGCGTTGGAAATATTCATTCGAACACGTTTTTGGTCTAACGTGAGCAAACGCGGCACCCAACGCGCGGACAGCTTTCTCATGCCTAAATGTTGATTGAATATGTGACAAACACGTTCTTTTGACATGTTCATAACCTCTGCTATCTCGCTCACTTTAATTCGGCGGTCGTCTAGCACCATTTGGTGAACTTTGGCGATGTTTTCGTCGGTAGTTGCAGTTTTTGGACGTCCCGAACGTTCATCGTCTCCCAAGCTCTTACGGCCACGTTTAAATTCAGCAGCCCAAAATGTCACTGTGGTAAATGATGGTGCTGAGTCCCCATACACAGAATCCAACTCATCTTTTATTTGCGAAGGCGTATTGCCTTTCAAAAACAAATATTTAATGACAGCTCGATACTCGATTTTGTCCATTTTCACAAAAAAACTCACATCAACTCACTCAAACGACTGTTACATAAAAACTGCGCGTCCAAAATGGCTGAAACTTTGGTGAGTAACTGTCAACAGATAAACAACGAAATTCAGTAGCTTTTATTTACGAGTGCTGCCATCTTCACGTTGAGGTCGGAAACTTTTCAGACCACCCTCGTATTTACACACAACAATGTCAAACAGTTTCTTCTTCTCTTTTTTTTGTGTGTTTTAATTTTAGCCAAGGTACTTTTATTAAAAGTTTTGTTCTATTTAAATCAAAAGAGTTTGGTTGAAGTATTCGAAGTTGTATAATGTCTTTTCTAACATGACTAGACTGCTGATCTGGATTTGGTCTGTGGAACTCTTCTATTTTAGGGGGTAAACTTGATTTTCCTTTCTATGTTTTAGTTCTGATCTTTCTATCTTCGTCTTTTGTTCCTTGCACATTTTTTTCTTTTTATCTTGTGATTAAAAGATTAAAGGAAGCTTTTATTTGATAACCCTATTTCGTTTTGTAAGACTTTCTATAGAATTCCTAGAAGGTTAATCTTGTACTCGACATTAAAGTTTCGATATATTTTACTCTCTTCCTCATTCACGGCTTAAGGCCGCCGACTATAAGCTAACTGTAAAGTTTTTCTTCCTTGTTTTTTTTCTTTGGTGACAAGAATAAGTTATAACCGTATAAGACTTTTTAAAAAATTTAAGTGACACAGTAATAAAGACAAGTTTGTACCAAAATGTTTGTGCCGAAATCATGTTTGAATTTATCATCATAAACATACAGGTATTAAAGATTCACTTACCACTACTTGCAGATTTTCTAAAAATCTCAATGCTAGAATCATTGCTGCCGATGATATTTCTATTTGAAGTTCTAATCCAATAAGCTGACTTGATTCTTCTATTTTAGTATTAAAAAGTACAATGATAACGTATATATGCGATATCAATATTATCACTGTAAGAATCAACCACACCAATTGGAGTGGATTACAGAACTCATTTAACTCCTTCAGAGCTTTTGTAATTGCCAAATGTTCATCTCTGATACAAACCAAATCTTTTAACAATCGTTCAAATAATATTATTTTAGATTTACGTTCTATCGTTGTTTGAATTTCTAATTGTTCTCGAAGTCGCATATATAAAAAGGTGAAAACATCAACAACTGTCGAAAAAGCTACAAAAAATGCAATTTCTATATAAAGACAAAGTAGCATTGGTAATTTTCCAAAAGGGTAAAATGTATTCCATTCTTGTAGTCGCAATAAATATAAACCATACATAGTAATTAATAATATTGAACTTGCACAAAGTAGAAATGAACGTCCTCTTAGTTTTTTTGTATCATTTTCTTTCATGAGTGCCCCAAATCTTTCAATTTTTGTGTTTTTTATAAAATGATCAACGTTAAAAAATACTTTTTTGGCAAAATTAACTTTAATCAAACAACAGACTATCAGAGAAATTGCTCTTAGAAAAAGGAAGGCATTCACCATCAACAATGCCATGTTTATGATATCACTATTAGTGTGAAATTCGAAGCTTTTTGTGCAAATATGTGACACAAAGGAAAATAATATTAATGCAACTACGATTGTTGACATACACAAGGATGGTTTTGAAAACCTTATTATTGCTTCACTTTTGGAATCTTCGTGAGTGCACGACATTCTTAAACAGGGCAGACCTATTAATGATGAGAAATACAAGGCAGGGCCAATCGCACACGGTATACAATTTTCAAATATTTGATGTTTCTTGCGCATTTTTATAAAACAACAGAATACATATTTTTATGTTTTCATCATATTATAAAAAGTGTCTAATCGAGTGAGGAGGGTAGATACATCGATAGCTAATTAATGTTTGACTTACAAATATTTACTTACGGCATAGCTTCTTTTAGGTTTGTGTGTTTGCGCCATTAAACAATAGATATCTATATTTTACTTTCAATTAGTATTCAACACTTTTGGTATCAAATAAAATATAGTTGTTGTTTTATATAAATCAATTTTTATTTAGAGATCTATTAAGTTAGAGTTACAATACAGGGTGTTGAGAAAAAAGTGTTAAATATTTAAAATATAACACGATCAAAAGCCGCAGAATCTAATCTGGAACGAATTTAAAGCTAATTGACTTTGAATTTTTCACTCAATTAATTATTGTAAAGAAATTTCTCAATTCACCTACGCATTTGGTTAAGAAAATCCTACTGACTCTGCTAAAGCTCTTATCATTCGTCCAACCGGGCGCAGTTACCCACCTTTCATCAATACCAAAATAAATTCATAGAATCATTAAACAACTTTAAATAAATTATAATTACATTACAATTTTGCTTAGTTTACTATGTCGACGGCTTTAAAGCTACTACAGAACTTTGACACGTCAAACTTGATTTATCATCATTCTAAGTGCTGAAAATGCTAGACTTTTATTAAATAAATCGCATTGTAAAAAAATATGTTGGAATGTTTTTCATGTTACCGTCAAGACCCGGCGATGTTATGAAAAGGACACTCTGCTATCAAAGAAAGTGGGATGAGACAAAGATTTATCAAGATTTTAATTACAGCTGCAGTAAATATTTAAACAATTACAAACAACACAGCAGAACGGTGTTAACTACTCACCACTCTCCGAAGCTTTTCAATTTTGCAAATACCATACGTTACAAGAAATATAGATGAATAAGTTCTCATTTCGAGAATCACAGCAAAAATATCAAAATCCATATTAGTAAACATTATGGTAAGAGTAATATAGTAGTTAAAAATTAAAATCAGTAAAAGTATAATAAAACCAATTAGAACAATTGGACTCAAAATTTTCATCGTATATTGAGCGTTTCCGGACATTGCCGTAAACAAATGATGCATTTCTGATATTTGTATCTTAAGCATATTACTCCTTTTATCCAAATGATTTTCCAGAAGCAATTTTAGAGCTGCTTGCCAAGACTTGAAAAGCGTAGAAACGAGGCTGATTATAGATAACCATGAGAAAATTGTAAACAACTGAACGAACGTACAAATCAGGTTTCTTATATAACCAAACTTAATGAGATCTTTTATTGCAATGTGGACAAAAACTAAAAATCCGGTTAATAAAGTAACTGCAGAACAATAGATATGACCTGTATGACGTAATTGGTCTATAGTTTTCTTTGGTAATAAGGCTTTAACACCAAACCTTTGACTATTTTCTATTACTAAAATCCAACCATTTAGCTCTACTAATCTAAAAGGACAAAAACATTGTTAAAAAGTAGAGAAGATTGAAAAGCATAACGTACCTATAACGCGTTTTTAATATATACCCTGTTGTCATTACGATACTAAGACAAGAATACAATATATCTGTCAAATACTGGATTATTTTAAAAGGCTCTGAACAGTACATAAACATTTCATAAAACGAGAAGAAAGCAGAGAATGTCAATACAGATATTATTAAGGCCATCGAGAAGCAACGATAAACAGACATCGTGAAATGGGTCTTTCTTGTTTCTTTGTTCAAATGTGGGCATAAAGCGATGATATTACTAATCCCAGTTCTATATCCCAATTTATATAATGGAGAAACAACACAAACGATACAATTATCAGCAGTGGTATCGTCGTGTTTGAAAACAGACATTTTGTGAATCATAAACCTTTCTCGAACACACGATAACTGCTACTAATCATATCTGATACGTAGTGCTAACCTAATTCAGTTTTTTACTTATTAATTACGTATTGGTTTGTATTTTTAGGTTTTTCTACGTAGTGTGTAATTTGTGTATTTCAATATTTAAGTTAGACTAGTGGGTGTTTGAAATGTATGTAGTAATTTGGTAATCATTGATGATTATGATTTTTAGAGGCGAGATAGAGAAGAAGCTAAAAGAAGTATTAGTGTTATTAACAAGACACATCTTGCTGTAGATGAGTAACAAAACATTAGACCTTGAAATGCAGGTGTAAAACATTTATTAGACAATAAAATATTAAGTTTAGAGCTTTACTTTCTTGCTTTCTGTATCTAGATCGTGACTGTTACGTGCTAAAAGAGCCGTTTCTCATTCATTAAACTTATTCCCTTAAATTTATTTTAGCGAATGTTTTTAGACACACCTCGAATACAATCTCTTGCATACATCACGTCTGAAAACATGGGAAAATATCTCTTAATTTTAAAATCCGAATCGAGAATCCCCCTAAACAGAAAATAAAATTTCTTTAATTTCCATTTTCAAAAATGAAAAAGGTCTGTAAAGTAATAGTCCTACCTCGATTTTTAAAAAGTCAGTCGCGTTAATTATAAAGTTGTTGGTTTGTTAAACAAAATGTTTAAGTGTCCCATTGTGTATTAAAAATTCAACGTTTCTATTTTCTGTAGAATATACTTTTAAGATGTCAGATACAAACAATTTATTGCAGTAAATGGGGTGAGGGTGTTTCTTTTAGAGAACAATGTACTCCTTAGATAGTTTTTCTACAAAAATAATGTCAAATTACTTTCTAGATGTAATGAATTATCATCTTGAATAATTACTCGTTACGGACAAAATTAGAAAAAGTGGCCTTATGCTCGTGCAGACTAAAATGTAAAGATTATTAGAACGACACGACGGTTTAAAATAACATTACCAGAAAAGCTTGAGACGCTAATGATATACTTAAAGAGAAAGTAACTCAACGATAACAATAAAAGACGTTAAAAGATACAAAAAGTGTTTATAAATGTTTCTGGATCCAGTGGGCTGTAAAATTATGCTTGCGGCTGCATTTTCCGCCTTTTTAAAAACAGGATATGTATTAGAATGTTTGTCAAGTTACACTCATTGCATCGTTGTTATGATAGTTGCTTAATCTTATTTTTTAAAGAGTAATAATTAAAAAATAACTGTTAGGACCTTTTTTAACATATTATTTATTTATTCAAAAACAAATAAAACTTAAATAAATAAATAATAGTAATAAATAAATAAAAATGAACTAAATTGCTAAATGCAGGACAATCACATTTGCAACTGGAAAATGACAGAAATAAATCAACTTAAAAATCACTTAAAAATTAGATTCCATAGTCAACTGGACCCAAAAATATTTATGAACACTTTTTATAAGAGAAGAGCTATAAAGCCATTTCTACCCATAACAAAAAAAAAGGCATATTTTATTTATTAAAGTAGACTAGCCATAGATGTTGATGCGTCATTAACAAGATTAACTTAATTATGTCAAACTACTAGAAGCACGTTTAGTTTAGGAAGATAACACCTGTTATTTATGGCGAGTACAACCATTTCTGAAGAGAACTGAATTAAGAAGAAAGAAATATCTAAAGTATTAATGGGAATGGGTTTTATTTAGAAACTTTGTGGGTAGTGTAAACAATGGTATGAAAAGTGTATTACATTACACACTAGCGTTCTACTATCAAAGAAAATCAAACAATGGATGTGATTGCACGTGATTTGTAATTTAACCATATTGTAGACTTTGAGATCATGTTTAGTTATTTTAGGTCAGCAAAGAACAATAATAGTTATACTAACACTAGTGCCTAGCGCTTTATAACAACAACAAAGCATTTAAATAATTCTACCAACAATTACAAACAATACAACAGAAAAGTGTCAACTACACTTACCACTCCCTGAAGTTTTTCAATTTTCCAAATAGCATACGTTAGTAGAAAGACAATTCCGTAAGATCTTATTTCTAGGGTTGCAGCAAAAATATCAAAATCCATTGTATTATACCACAAAGTAGTAAAAGTAATGTAATAATTAAAAGTCAAAATTGTTATAACTATAATTATGCAAAATAGAATTATTGGATTCAAGATATTCATTGTATATTTAGTATTTTCGGTCATTATAGTAAACAGATGATGCATTTCTGATATTTGCATTTTGAGTGTGTTGCTCTTTTTACGCAAATGATTTTCCAGAAGGAATCTTAGAGCATCCTGCCAAGACTTAAAAAGCGCATAAACAAAATCAGTAAAAAATGACCATGAAATAACTGTATATATCTGAATAAATGTACAAAGCAGGTTTCTTATATCATCAAAATTAATGGGATGGCGCATTGCAAAGTTGAGAGAAATTAAAAGACCCATAAATAAAATAGTTGAAGAACAGTAGATATAACCAGAATGACGAAATTTGTTTATGGTATCCTTTGGAAACAGAGTTTCTACATTAAATCTCTGACAATTTTCCAATACTGAAATCCAACCATTCATTTCAATTAATCTAAAATGACAAAGTATATAGTTATGAAATAAAAAAGATTGAGAAGAGTATACCTATAGCGTGTTTTTAATAGGTACCCTGTTGTCACTAGGATACTATAACAGGAATACAATATATCTGTCAAACACTGTATTTTTTTATAAGGCTCTGGACAGTACATGAACATTTTATAAAACGAAAAAGAAACAGATGATGTCAGCACAAATATTAAAAAGGACATCGTGATGCAACAATAAACAGACATGGTAAAATTAGCCTTTCTTGTTCCTTTGTTCAAATGTGGGCATAAAGCAATCAAGTTACTAATTCCAGTTCTATATCCCAAATTGCATAATGGAGAAGCAGCACAAACGAAACAATTATCAGTAGTGTCTTTTTTGCATTTCTTGAGTATCTTCTTGAAAGAAACCATTTTGTTGAATTATAAACCTTGCTGGGACACACGATATCTACTACTGATGTGTACTAATGTAATAGAAAAAGAATCCCTGAGGCAAAAAGAGCATAACCCTGAAAGTGATTAATGTTTAGATCTTATCTAGCAGTAATTGACCTTTTCCTTGACTTCAATATCTTATTATCATGTTTTATTAACAGCTGATACCTAAGAAGCAAGTTTGTCAAGTACAGGGTGGCCCAACGAAAACGAAACGGACTGAATAACTCCCACAAAAATAATTTTTCAAAAAAAACACAAAAACACTTCGATTTGTACTGGGGGGGGGGTTCAAGTGGCACATTATTAAAAAGGCCTTTTAATTCTCTATACTGCTCTGTATGAATTTTTAAATTTGGTAGATTTGTTTGGAAGATACAGGGTGTGAAATCTTGTATTCATTCTAGACAAGTCTGTCATGTTTATTTTTCATTTTCCTAGTGTTAGCGGTAAGTGAATTTTCTTGTATTTGTTGTAAATTAAGAAAAACTTATATTATGGGTTACTCGATTGCAAAACGAGTTAAAATGAAATACCCAAGCCAACAAAGGATTCTGTTGTATTTATTTTGTATATTTTTAAACTTAGTATCTTTGTCTGCTCTATGTAAAATGTTGGGTTTTTAATTTTCTGATTATATCCTTGATTTTGCCTTAAATACATATTTTTAACAAACCAAAAACTTTCGTGGCACAAGTCATTAATAAATCGACGTCTTTTGAGACTGAACCGTGTCATTACTGAAATATTATTCACGCTGGAGGTTTTGCCCACTTTGATAAGGATCTTTTTTAGGAGATTAAGAAGAGCACTTTCCTTTGTGCATATAAACTTTCATTTTTTCTGGCTTCACCAAAAGGGTTTCGCCTCTAACGTGATACACATGTCGAGTTACTACGCTCTCTTTGAATCTCAATAAGAAAGTGAACAATAACACAGCTTAATCCTGAAAGGAGTAGATCTATCAATATTTTTGACCTATCAGACCAAACACCATTATATATCGGCTCTTACAAAAATAGTTTGTTTGATTTAAGCCTGACTGTCCAAACCTACTTATTCAATCTAAAGAACGGCGCCACTTTTCTTTTCTTATTAAATGCAATGCATAAAAGCGTTGCATATAATAAAACTACTTCTAGTTTTGAATTTTATAAATTCAGATAAAACATTTCGAGATAATTTCTCTTTTAAAAATATATTCTTTTAAGGTTTTATGTTCGTTTGGATCATAAAACTGTCACTTTGCCTAGTTCAAGGCAAGATTTATTATGGCATTTGGTCAGATAGCCAGCACGGTAATGCCCGAGGCTTCTAACCGATGTCACTCCATCTTCGCGCTGTCTTCATTGGCGCTTCTTATATCGCGAGTTATGGAAGACCAATGAGATGCCTGACCAACCCCTTGCAAGTTGGAGAATTGTCATTTCGAACGACAGTTTTAGAAAGAGCTTTGATTGGTGTTGCCGAGTAAGATACGCGCGCCCCGCGTTTTTCTGGTGTGAGTGATTTGGACTTAAAAAATTCACGAGTCCCGGAATCTCTTCAAGTGTATATATATCGTGAGTGAAGACATCGTGAATTAATTCTGTTTTCGCCAAATAAATATCCTGACAATTCCTGTATTTACGAGATGTGTCACCTCCGTATTAGTTGGTTGAATAAACTTTCGTCTTATAGACGGATTAACTAAACTATTCTCATACCGAATTTTGAATAGTTATATTTTCACGGCTTTTGTATCGTTTCCCGTGCATTCTAAAGGAAACCACAGCGTTCCCTGTGTTTATACACTTTTGTCAAGTCTTCTGCGAGAAATTGTGCTGCTTCGCTTTTTAAAGACAAGAAAAATTACACCGCCCGCCGTCAAATATATTTACCTACAGTTCTAGTATGTACGTGAAGCCGTCGCTTTGTCACTGGGAATGTTCTGTGTTAGTTTATAAAGAGCTTTATGTGAACCAGTGTGAACTGAAGTGGTTGTGCATTGTGCTACTAATTTGGATACCTTTTGGATTAGTTCCTGTATCACGGTAAATAATTTTACCATTAAATCTGTATCTTGTGAAGAAGCTAACGTTGGCACATATCGTCTCGCAACCGTAAATTTGGTTGTTTGCCAATGTGAATTTCTTCCGACTCGTCACTAGTTTGCTTTGGTTAAAAATAGATTGGTTAGATTATTAACGTAAACGTTAAATAGTTCCAAATCAATAATTTATGCCAGGTTAATAACGTACAGATTAAATAATCGAAATTCATTATTTTAATGTTTGTTTAATTAGTTTATATTTGAGTAGTTCTTTAGACGTAACCTTTGATATTAACAACTTTGCAAATTTTGCCTGACTTAAAAGTGTATTTAAAAATTTAACTGGATCCAAAGCTAGTTAAGAAATCATCTGGAAGTGACGACCTCATTATTCTATGTGTGCTTTTTTCGCAAGCGATCGCTATTCAATATTCACGAATGTTCGGTGTTATGAACGTTTTGTTTATGCATTCATAATGTCAGGCGCTCTGTGTATGACGCCTGCCGGTTAGTTCGTGTATGTTAAATAATGGCCAATGTTTATTGCTTGTTTTGTATATTTACTCATTTTCATTTTCTTGTATGTGTTTATGTTGAATAATTTTTTTTATACAGTGTAACTCGAGACCGCGGTACTCTGTTTGTTCCAATTTATGAGTATGCTAATAGATTTTGTTATTTTACCTTCTGAGTTTTTTTTGCAAGTAGCGTACAAATAGATTGTTTCAGAGATCAGCTGTTTTGGAGAAAGTGGACAACGACCTTCACATACATACACAACTTTAGTTTAATCCCTTACTGGGAACGTAAGTATCTTTCTAAAGAGCAGTACAATCTCGTTTCTTTCTGTTTGTGTAACGTTCGAACCTGTCGGTTGAACCTGAAAAGCTTCTCGTATAGTGACCTAGATACGGAGATCAGCTGCAGGATCTCCCCGTCAAAATTAGGTCAACGACATTCTTCTGCGGCTGGTGCCCTCTTGATCCCGAATTTCTTCAAGATTCTCGTACCTGCACTACCACCTACCGCTGGCACTAGGTCCTCATCACCCACGACTCGTCTCCGGCCATTAAGAGCTAGTTTAAAGTTGGCATATCTGTTAATATGATGTTGCGTATACCGAAAGGGTCTCTAAGCCCGTAATTGCACGTAACAACGCTATCACTACTCTTCCTTTGCTACTCCAATTCTAACACATTTTGTGCACAAAGCCAACTTATGTTAAATTATTGTATAGTAACAGTACAAACTACATCAAGACATTTTAACTCACCATTTGTTGTTCTTTCTGGTGGAAAAATAAAACGGTAATAAGCAATATAATAATACCATTGATTCTCATTTCCAAAAATATAGCAAGCACTGTATAATTTCCATACCTCCACATAGTGACAAGAATATAAATATTTAAAATCAATATTGGTAACACCATTACATAATATATCAAAATCTGTGGATTTAAATATTCTGCAGAAAAGTTACCATTAAGTATAATTCTGTTATATAAACGATTAGCATTTGTAATACGTTTCATGAATAAATCCTCGTTATCGTTTTGTAAACGTTCTTCTAATGCTGCTTGTAAAAATTTCTTCCATGACTTATCTACCACTACAATAAAACGTTTTTCTGCGACTAACTGTAGAAATGCTACTAACTGGATCATAGTAGCTACAGTAAGAGCTACAATTTGTAATGCCTCTCCTATAAGCAGAAAAGCCGCAACATAACATCCAAATACTATTAATATGATGGAACAACATATTAAGCCACTATTTCTTAGTAAATTTATATCCTCGTGAGATAACAATGTTTTAATTTCATAAAATCTTAAGTTGTCTATTATTGCAACCCATCCGTTCAGGAATGTTCTCTTTGATTTTACTTTTAATATTAAATTTATGGATACTACCACAGAGTTCAAACAAGAAAGTGTGTTTGCGAGAACATTAAGAAATTGAAATTCATCATCGATTGAAACTGTACAATAAATATTCCATAAAACTGCAGATATCAAAAAGAAAGCCATTACTGAATTGGTTATTAAATGAATCACTGATACAGCAAAAGTTTGCTTATTGGCAGTTTTGCTTAAATGTTGGCACGAATATCTCACATTTGTTATTCCCAGAATAGATCCCATTTTTAATAATGGATACAAAGCACATACAACGCAGTTTTCTATTCTTGAAGTTTTTTTCTTTTTGAAAATGTCACTTTGGATTTTTTCCAAAAGCTTCATCATTGTAATGTAAAGCTAGGTACTGTTTTCTCTAAGAGAAGGTACAATAAAATTTAATTTGCGGTTAGAAACGTGAAAGCTGTATTAACGCAATCAATTTGTAGTTCCGTTAATTCCTCATCTACGCACAAACAATTATTGTAATTAATTAGTGCGAATAAGAGTTTTCGTATCGAATAAATGTGACGTCCAATTCATTATCTTTTAGTATAACCATCAATTGTCTATTGATTTAGACATTGCAAATTCTTAACTTATAAGACTCTAACGATAAAAGTAGTTATAAAATTCTTTGTCAGCAACAAGACAAATAAAGAACAAAAATATGATATAGGTGTAATGAATTGGTGGTATGCATGTCGCTATTTTTTAAACACCCTGTATGGTTAGCTTTAAAGCATAAACGTAAGATTTGAATTTGAATTCAAGAAACTGTGTAATGATTTCTACTACTACTTTCTTATAGTCTAAGGTGATGCTTGGTCTATGCACCAACTGTAGATAAGAAGGATCAAGAGGTCGACAATTTATACGATTAACACTTTATTAAAATGCACGGAAAAACATCACGTAAATATAATAACCGGTGACTTCAATGCAGGGGTGGGCAAAGGAGGAACTAAAGCAATAATCGAGAATTATAGTCTTGGTTGACCGAAATGAAAGAGGCCATTTTGCCAAGAGACAAAAATGGTCATAGCTAATACTTGGTTTGCACAACCTTCTCGAAGACCATACGCTTAGACAACGTCGCAACATTGCAACGAGAGAATAAATAAGGGTATGACAAATGTTAACGATCGAAGTACTATGAGATTAAATAAAATATCAAATTTTGACAGTAGAAGAAAGATTAAACAAGAAAACACAGGAAAAAACAAAGAAAGACTGGATGATTAATCAAATCCTAGAAATGATGGAAGAAAGAGGACTGCACAAAAACAAGAATATTTACATAAACGAATTAAAGAAATGACATGCACACACAAGAAAACAAATCAAGTATTTTTTATAGACGATGCGAACATATAGATCCTACTATCACTAGAAGAAAAAGTCAGCACGGCCAGATTACATTGAAAATCATTTCTCTGACAACAATTTAGAAGCACCAGATATTTTACCAAGGAAAGTAGAAAAAACCATCGAAGCATGTGTACAAAAAAAATCACAGGAACCTGACAACATCACATCATAATATCTAAAGCTTCCTAACTATCAAGGCATATTACTGATAATGGGACTTTTTAATCTTCAATACCGCAGTGGAAAAATCTGAAACGAATGTCTGAAATCAATATTTCTGCGATTCCCAAAACTTCGAATGTCAAGAAATGTAAGCAGTGTCGAACTATCAGTCTCATGAGCCGCGTGCTCAAAATATTCTTTCATATAATTTACAAACGTATCAAGCCCAAAACCGAAAGTAATATTAGTCAAACACAGTTTGACTTTTCTGCAAGAATGGGGACAAGGAAGACCCTTCTTATTTTGACAGTTCTTGTAATAAAAGTTTTGGATATGAGGCAAGATCTCGATATCTGTTACATAGATCTTGAAAAGTGGAAAAAATCTACAAGAACTGTTGTAAGTAGTAGCGGAAGAAAGTAAAAAAATTGTACTGAGTATCAACTAAAAGAAAACAAAAAAGATAGTGATTAGTAGTTATAGTCTAAGAGTGCACATAACAAAAGGTTGTAAAGCCATTGATCAGGTAGACAAATATAAATACCTGAGAAGAACAATATATAGAAAGATAAACTTGATGCGCACTGTAAGAGACAAGTGGAGATATCCCGTGCTGTTAGCTAACCTCCAATTATGAAAAGACACCTAGAGACAAAGAGAGAGAGAAAGAGAGAGAGAGAGAGTTATCTTTGAGATAAAACAAATTTAAACATGAAATACCAGAATGCAATACCATAAGAACTACCCCTGGAATATTTGGAAGGGTAAAGGATTCATTTTAAAGAAGAGCTGAAGTCTACATTATGGCTCGCAGTGATCATTTTTCCCAATTCCTGTAATAGACCATAGGTCTAAAAATAAATGCAGTTCTGAAAACTGTTTTAATTACTCAAGGAGGTCTCTGATATGAATAATCTGAGTTTGCTTCAATTTTTGAGTGGAGCGTTAACCGTGATGTTAAAAAAAAATCAGAATTTTTGGACTTTTCCCGATTTTTCTCAAATTTCTCCAAAACTAAGCATTTAATCCAAAAATCCATTATTGCCAAAAATATAGAGCATTAGATTCTGTGTAGATTGAGTACCAACACTTTGCAATTTAAGCAAGTGGTTTTGTAGAAAAACCAAGTCAGGAAACAACACTTTTCGAAAAAACTCTCATTTTGTCTCGTATCAAATTAACGAACACTTGTGTTATATTCAGGTTGAAAACCGACAGGATAACAGAAAGTGACGATGTCCCGAGCCTTGATATAAAGAGGCTGGCCAAATGTGACGAAGTAGCTCTTCAGATTTTGTGCAAAATGCACATCTACAAGATCTATTGATCCATGTTTGTTATGCACCAATGCTCCGAGAGCTAGTTGTATGTTAGAAACAAAGCATCTCAGCCTTGTAGCTGAAATAATGTGCAAGACAGTTGATCTTCGTTTTTAGTTTTGATTGGTCTCCTTTCTTTTTTGCACAACAATATAAGGCATTAAATCTGAAGAGCTGCTTCGTCACATTTGACCAGCCCCATTATATCAAAGCTCGAGACATCGTTGCTTCCTGCAATCTTAACCGGTTTCAATCCGATTTTGTTTTTTGAAAAATGTAAACATTGGCATTTAGACTACTTGATCAAATTGCAAAGTGTTGGTACGACGCCAAATTTAATACTCTACGTTTTTGGTACTAGTAGACTTTTCGATTAAACGCTTAGTTTAGGAGGAATTTGAGAAAAATCGGTAAAAGTAAAAAAGGTTTTTAACAACACAGCTGAAGCTCCACTCGGAAATTTGGGCAAACTCAGATTACTCATATCAGAGGCCTACTTGAGTGATTAAAACGGTATTCAGAACTCCACCAATTTTTGAAAGGTAAAACTCGAATTTGCCTGGCCTATAATAAATATTACCTTGTGTTTATAGTTTTAAGACATTCTTTAAATCAAAGTGTTAAAAAAAATTGAAACTCTGAGGTACGCCTGCCATCAAGCATCAATCTGTCTAGCTCTAAGAGCGTTCGTTTTAGGGCTGTATTGGTATAGTTTTTCCGTTTTCAACCTTAAAGGTGGCATTGTTTGAGATCATATTTAGTTATTTTAGGTCACCAAAAAACGGTAATAGTTATACTACTAGTGCCTAGCGCTGTATAAAATCAACAAAATGTAAATTATTCTATCAACTATTACAAGTAACACAACAGAAAAGTGTTAATTACACTTACCACTCCCTGAAGCTTTTCAATTTTCCAAAGAACATACGTCAGTAGAAGGATAATTCCGTAAGATCTTATTTGCAGAATCACAGCAAAAGAATCACACTCCATAGTATTAAACAACATGGTAAAAATTATAAAATAATTAAAAATTAAAATTAGTAAAAGTATCACTATATTAAGCAGAATCATTGGATTCAGGATATTCATTGCATATTTAGTATTTTCGGTCATTACTGTAAACAAATGATTCATTTCTGATATTTGTACTTTAAGTGCGTTACTCTTTTTATGCAAATGATTCATCAGAAGTAATTTTAAAGCACCCTGCCAAGACTTATAGAGCGTATAAACATAACTAGTGAAAAATGACCATGAAAAAACCGTAAACAATTGAATAAATGTACAAAGCAGGTTTCTTGTACCAACAAGATTAATAGGATCGTTGATTGCAATGTGAAGAAAAATTAAAAAAACCATTAATAAAATAATTGCAGAACCATAGATATAACCGGAATGACGGAGTTTGTTTACAATTTTCTTTGGTAGCAGAACTTCCACACCAAATTTTTGATGATTTTCCAATACTGCAACCCAACCATTCATTTCTATTAATCTAAAATGCAAATCGCATTGTTATAATTTATAAGATGGAGGGGATTAAAAGAACAAATACCTGTAGTGAGTTTTTAATAGATATGCTGTTGTTATTATGATAGTGTCACAGCAATACAATATATCTGTCAGATACTGGATTATTTTAAAAGGCTCTGAACAATACATAAACATTTTATAAAACGAGAAAGCAGCAGAGAATGCCAAAAAAAATATTATGAAGGCTATCGTGATGCAACAATAAACAGACATGGTAAAATGAGTCTTTCTTGTTCCTTTGCTCAAATGTGGGCATAAACCAATGATATTACTAATTCCAGTTCTGTATCCCAAATTATATAGTGGAGAAACAACACACACTACGCAATTATCAACAGTGGTGTCTCCGTGCTTCTTGAATATTTTCTTGAAAAACAACATTTTGTTAAATTATAAACCTAGCATAAACGCAAAGGAACTGTTACTGATGCGCACGGGTACGAAAAAAAATTCCTAAGGCAAACAACAACATAACCCTGAGAGGAAATAATGTTTAGATCTTATCTAGGATGTATTGCTAACGTAATTACCTTTTCTGACCTGAATAATACATGTAGATAATCTAATTAGGAGTCTTTATTAATGGCTAATACCTTGAAAAATTAGGTTATCAAATAAAAGCTTTTTGATAGCAGCAGGTAGGCATGTAAATCAAATTTTCAAAACTGGGATTACTACTCCTTTTTTAGCCGTTTCAGAATTGTAATTAAAAAGGCATTTAAGAAAGGATTTACTTAATTTCTTATGTGATTTAATAAAAATCTGCAACTGAATTTGAAGTTTTGGTAAAACTAACCTAATAATATTTTTGTAAAACCAAATCATAATAATAAAAATTTATTTAAACATTCGACTGGATCCAAAGCTAATAGGAAAACACCTGGAGGTGACGACCTCATTGATATTATTAATATTTTCTTTTTAAGTGTGCTTCGTTTCACAAGCGATTGCATTTTTAATATTCACGAACGCTTTGTTTTCAGAAATTTGTTATTAACTACCTTCATACTGCCGGAGTTCCATGTATTGCGCCTGACTGATGGTTCGGGGATATTAATTAATTTATTGTAGCCAGATTACTTAACATTTACTTGTTCTATATGTACTTTTATGCATTTTTCATTTCTTTATGTATGTTTATGTGGAAAAAAATTTTATGCAATGTAACTCAGGACCGCTGTCATCTATTTATAATTTCAATTTATTAGTAAGCTAATAGACTTTATTAACTTACCTTTTGACTTTTTTTTTGGAAATACGGTACGAATAGATATCAGCTGTGTTGTTCGAACCTGATAAGCTTCTCGTATAGTGACCTAGATACGGAGATCAGCTGCAGGTTCTCTCCTTCGAAATTAGGTCAACAACTTTCTTCTGCGGCTGGCGCTCTTTTGATTCCAAATTTTATCAAGATTATCGTACCTGTACTAGGACTAGGCCCTCCTCGCCCACGACTTGACTCCGGCCTTTAAGAGCTAGCTTAAAGTTGGCATACCTGTTGATATTGTGTTGCGGTCTCTAAATCCGAAGTTGCACTTAACAAGCGGCCTAAACGCAAGCTCACAGTAATCAAGCCAGTCGTGGTGTTGAAGATTAGAGTCAGAAATCAATAAGAAAGTTGCCAGAAAGAAGGAAAACTAAGAAGAAGCCTAGAAAAGCGGCCTTATGCCCGTGGAGATCTAAATGTTGTGCTCGTAGCAGATCGAACGCCGGATATGGGTTGGGTTCATAGATAATAATTTGTCTTCGACTGAAGATGCCACAGTCGATATAGGCGCCAGGAATCAGGTCACGGTTATCGCATTTGAAGGTAAGATTCCGCACCAGAAACACCTTGTATACATATATAAGAGACGCTATGATAGCAGTGAACATTCTGTCGTCAAACTCTCTCCAAACTTACCGAGTGACTTACTGACTCAAGCTCAATGCTCCTGCCTAAACAAAAAGTGCACAGCTTTTGGATTAGTAGAGTTAATCCACAAAGCGATAGTCAACAATGTTTATTACCAAAACATTCACACATGATCAAGGCGTGGCTTTATTTCAACAACAGGAGACAAACATTTCTATTTAACAATGGACTATTCGATCATGTTAAAACTTGCATTAGCACAAAGGAATACTGAAACGAAAAAAATAAAGTCGACTCCACACAGCAATTCTGTATAATCACAACGCTTCTATGTGCGATGAAAAATTTAAACGTGAATTATTTCATCGTAAAACAAATTTGGCCTGGGTAGGCGTTTTTTAGTCGCACAATTTCAGGTAATTCCCACAGCCGCAAAGCAATAGACGGCCCTTTAGAAAAAGCCGCACATGTGTTAAAATAAACAGCGCACAAGATAAATCAAAAAATACTTCCGACAAAAGTCAGACACAAAATTAAGTTGTTAAACTTACACTTACCATTTGTTGTTCTTTTTGAAAGAGAAATAAAATGGTCACAAGCAGCACAATAATACCATTGATTCTCATTTCCAAGAATATAACAAGCATTGTATATTTTCCATACCACCACATAGTGACAAAATTAAAAATATTTAAAATTAATGCAAGTAACCCCATTATAAAAAATATGAGAATCTGTGGATTTAAATATGTAGCAGAAAAAGTTACATTGAGAATAATTCTGTCATATAAATGACTAGCATTTGTAAGACGTTTTATGAATAAATTCTGGTTATCACTTTGCAGACGTTCTTCTAATGCTGATAGTAAAAACTTCTCCCATGATTTAAATACAACTGATATAAATTGTTTTTCCGCTACTACCTGAAAAGATGTTACGAACTGAATCATAGTAGCTACAGTAACAGTTGCAGTTTGAATTGTCGTTCCTATAAGGAGAGAAGAAATGCCACAGCATGCCAATGCCACGAATATTATCAGGTAATACATGAAGCCACGTTTTCTTAGTAAATTTATATCCTCGTGAGATAACAATGTTTCAATTTCATTAACTTCCAAGTTGTCTATTATTGCAATCCATCCGTTCAGGAATGTTCTCTTTGATTTTACTTTGAATATCGAACCTAGGGTTATCGCTAAAGCGTTGAATTCAGAAAATATGTTTGTCAGAACAATAACAAAAAGAAATTTATCATTTGTTTGAATTGTAAAATAAATATTCCATAAAATTGCAGATATCAATAAGAAAGCCATTACTGAATTGGTTATTAAATGAATCACTGATACAGCAAAAGTTTGCCTATTGGCAGTTTTGCTTAAATGTTGGCATGAATATTTCACGTTTGTTATTCCCAAAATGGATCCCATTTTTAATAATGGGTACAAAGCGCACACAACACAGTTTTCTATTTTTAAATTTTGTTTCTTTTTGGAAGTCTTACTTCTAATTTTCTCTAAAATTCTCATTATTATAATATAAAACTAAATCATAAAAGCAATACTAAAGTTCTACGTTTTGGTTAGAAACGTGATAGCCGCAGTAAAGAAATTAATGTAGTCCTTCCGTTAATAACATAACACGCACAAACATTTCTTGTCATTAAAGTGGAAGGGGTAAATGTGACATATCCACTATTGATTTACAGATTGCATCTACTATCTCGAAAAAAGTTTTTAATTTACGAAACAAACAAATTACTGCTATTATTATTATAATTACTATTAATAATTCAATGATTTAAAATTTTTTGAGAAAGAATAAAAAAGAAACATACCCTTAAAGACAGTAAAGGAGAAACAAAACTCTAAGACTAAAAATTAAAAACCTGAGATACAGTGGATTCAAGTTGAAAACGGACAAGTAAACGTTGCCTGTCTACAGCCAATAATCGCGGTAGCAGATCCAGGTGATTCTTCAAAGAATCCATAGTTGTTGGATATTCTCTGAGGTCAGTTTTCAAAAGCAAAATTCTCATTGTATAAGGCGATATTTAGGTTGGAATGGATCATGCTGTATACCTTCTCAAATATTTCTCATCTACTAGAAATAATTGTAGCAGCTACATCCTGCCATCTCGAAAAATGTTACAAGCATGACAGCTATCCTTTAACTGTTATCTTTGAGAATCAATAAAAAAGAAAAACTGATAAATCAAATATAACCCTACAAAATAAAGCCAAATAGTCTTTTGTAGGTAAAGGAAGACATCGTCAAACAAGGCCGGAGATCAAAAGACGAGTATAATAAGTTCGAGTTAAAATCAATCACGCTTTGAAATGATAAAACAAAGTCCAAGCGATTTATTTAGAAGCTTGGAGCATCAATAGGCTGACGGTTAGTTAGCAGAAAAAAGGTTCAAATTTAGAAGAAGCCATTGCTTGGTGCTTGACACAAGGAAAAAGAAACAATGCCCTTTTTAATAATATTTGAGCAATTTTCTTAGCCATTAAGTATTTCTAAAAAGAGCGACCTTTATTTACGATAATGCGCGTTGACCTATACAAGAGTGTTGTACCATTTGATATTGGACCATCTAAGAGTTTTCTAACTAGCATACTGACCTTACTTTGTGCCAAGGATTATTAGATCTTAGAGAGGATAACTGTATGCCAGGTCAGACTGTCTTCGTATTTGAAAACGTTTTTTCAGTTATGGTGGTACTTCAAATAAAGATTACAATTCAAAAATTTGAATCACGAAAAGTGTTAGAATAGGTTTATTTAAATAATCAGTAAGCTCTGAAAGCAAGACAGTGACAGGAAGTTTAACGAGAGTATGCAGTAAGCTATTCAGAAACAAGGGCTCGTTTGCTTTATGAACCAATAACGTTTTTGTTTTGTAATTTGCAAGACCTATGTGACCAAAAAGGAAAACAAAAAGCTTCTCAAAATCATGACCTATCTCTGTTTCTTTCTGTTTTGGTTATCGTCTCCACGGCAAAAGACCCATTAACTGACTTCGGGTAAATTCATAGGATTCAGATCTCAATCCCGTAAGACTTCACAGGACGTTAAGGGAAAGGAAATTCACAAGGCAGCCTATTGAGATTGAGAGGGACATTAGTTCAGGTGTAGTCTAATGCAGTCACAAAAGTGCAAGAAATCAAAAGCTTTGGATCTTGTCTTTCAAGAAGAGCTTAATAATATCAATAATAAATAAATAAATAAAGAAATAAGAGACAGGATGATAGCTGCAGAAACGGTTATTCAAAGGATAGAAAAAAGAAGTCTAAAATGGTTTGGACACTTACTCCGGATGGAAGACACAAGATGGCCAAAACGCCTATTTACATGAAAACCGTCACGAAGAAACAAGAAAGGTCGGCCTCGTAAATCATGGAATGAAGGAATTAGACAAGCAATGAGAGAAAGGGACTTGGATGAAGACCTGGCGTGGCATGGAGATTGAGACTGGGAATGCGGCATTTATCTGTATAATTATAGTACTGTATATTTAAGAATGACATGTACATAATTAATCCCAAATATATATCTATATAAATAAATAAATAATTGAGCAGAAGGGCGCGTTATGTCAGTTGTCTATAAAGAAAGTTTGCATGCAGCGCTGTTGAGTACAACTCAATTTTGTAAAAAAATAAGAAACCAGTTATTGCCTCACAAAGTATTTATTGAAAAAGGAGCTTAGTACTTAATCCGAAAATTATTGGAATAAGATATTAAGGCCCTATTCATTTTTCAAAAATAATTAGGTACTTACCGCATTTGATACTCCATCGGCACTCCACAGAAGTTGCAATATAATAATAATCAAAGCAACCAAGCGACACTCCGTAAATATGCTATTTTTATTATCATATGATATAAAAGAGTAGAAGGTTACAATCATTGTAATGATAGGACACAAAAGCCACATTATCAAACAAATATTTAAATTGTTTGATAGAGTTTCCCAATTGTGACAAACACTACCGTAAAGTTTTTGCATTTTTTCTATCTGATCTTTTATAGTTACAGACGTTTTAAGTTCTATATTGCACTCGTCATGTAACAATTGTAAGAAAGTCAAATGCCTTTGCATTTTATCCATCAATTCTTCATATGACTTCTTGAGTATGAAACGTACTAATATTCCTTGAATAATAAGCTGATGCAGAGCTGTCAATTGTACAAAACATACTATTACGGATCCTGGTATGTCAATGAGAAGCCAATAGCTAAATTGCTTGATGATAGTTTTTAATCCGTAGGTAAAAATTAGTACAAAGCATAACAAAACTGTGCAATAA
This sequence comes from Ignelater luminosus, assembly GCA_011009095.1. Taxonomy (NCBI): domain Eukaryota; kingdom Metazoa; phylum Arthropoda; class Insecta; order Coleoptera; family Elateridae; genus Ignelater; species Ignelater luminosus. The sequence goes on along the minus strand of VTPC01002811.1, from coordinate 61,562 downwards.
GCAAAGCATAGACGTCTCAACAGAAGCGTTGCTTTTTTATCCAGTAAGGTTGAAAAACCAAACCTTTTTCTATTTTTTACAATTTCACTCCAACCATTCATTTCTGAAGCATATGCATTTCTTTTAAATATGCGATGTAAAATTATCAGAAGTGATCCGAGATTAAACATGATTTCCGAGGCCAGGCTCAACATTCCTATTTTATTTTTATAAAGTTGCTTGTCGAGTAAGTAAATGCGTTCTAAGGTATATACTGTAATAAGCAAAAGTAAACATGAAGAATATAAAATTAATTTTCTACTTGTCGTAAAACAAGGTCCTGTAGCCTCACAAGAATGATTACAGTTGTACCGTAAGGGAAATATACCAACAAGTTTTCCCAGTCTAAATAATGGATCAAGCGCACAAACTGTACAATTTTCTCTCATTTTGTTTGTTTTTCCAAAATTAATATTCATCTAACACCTTTCTTTGTAAGTTGAATTCTACTAGAATAGCATTTACTATTCCTTCATATAATGACTGGACGGCATAGCTATTTAACATAAATGGGCGTCACGATAGATTCATTTACTCAAACTTAATGCTTTAAAGAATGTTTGAAATAACGAGTGTCCAAAAAATATATATGTCAGGTTTACTATAGACATATAAACATCTTTCTTTACTTCCATAACACGTAGATAAATCATAACAATAACATAACTTATCACTACAATTGACACTCAGAATTATGAAGCTTCAAAACGACATACTACGTTCTCAGCTAGTTTTGACGTAAATATTTTTTGGACACTCGTTAAAATAAATTGTAAGCATATTATGTGTGCATTAGTGTAAATTAGAGATTGATTTAGTTCAATTTTAATGATATATTGCAGTGTTCAGAAAATTAACCTAATGCGCTTAACACTTAACTACATTCAATTTGTTTGTAATTTCGTAGAAGCAATCCATTGCAATAGTGAAAACATTATTAGAGCAATTTGTAGAAATTTCTATAATGATTTTAAATATAAAACAAACTTTACTCTAAGTTTTGAATATTTCGGACATTAGTAAGATACTTGTAATTTTTCTTAACGAAGCTTCATTATGCTTACAGGACACAATTTCTCATTTGAACACTTTTATTGCGTTTTCTTATAAATGTAAATAAATAATTTAATGTTCACATACATACAATTCAGTTTTCTAATAATTAATAATATAAACTTAAGTATTCAACTTTTTATATTATATAATATAATCTAATCTAATATAAAGTGACTAACTAATAAATTGTAGAAAGTTTTAGTTATAAATGTTATAGGAATGTTCATCTGGTGCGAAATAAGTTTGGCATAAGAAACAGGTTGGGGAACGTTTTTGTTGTTGGCAGCTTAGGCGGTTAGTTCTTTGTGACAGTTAAGAAAGTTAAACTAACAAAGGGGGAACACAGTGAGATCGGTGTCGATCTTGATGAAATCTTCACTGGCGATTCTACATCGAAAATAAGTCGACACGTATTTTGCTGTTTGTCTAAATGAGCCCCTCGGGCCTTGCAAAAAAATATTATAGGTCGGAAAATGCCAGTTTTGTGTACTGCCCAAGAAACCTATTAGAGAAATGCTCCTTTACAGTACGATAACTCTTTTGAAAATGGTTTTAAGGAACTGCGATTAACGAATATCAATTTACGGAAATCTGTTCTACTAAACCAAAATAACCAAGGGAGGACGACGTCTCTAGGGTACTATTACCTTACCCTGAATAAAAAATGGCTAAAAATGTCATGTCTGTTTGCAAAGCGTGTTTATCCACAGATTTTAGAATCGATTTAGAGAGACTCATCAAGATTTAAAGAGGCCTGGCCAGTGGTCATGAACACAAATGAAATACTTCCCAAAATCAATTTTTTATTTGCAAAAGCGCACCTCTACGGTCAGATGCGTATTAATTGACTACATAGTCCAGGCACATGGTAGGAAATAAAAAAAAGTTTTGGTGGAGTTTTGATTTTTGGTACTATATGGTATTTTAGATCGCTGAACACGAATCAGAGGTTTTCCAACAAGAATTTTCTTGAGAAATAGGTTTTTTCAAAAAACGTGTAAAAACCGAATATTTTTTGATTTTCCCAAAATAACTTGCCAACTATACATTTTAAGTAGAAGTTGATTTTGCATTAAATTGGAGAGGATCAAAATTCCTACATTTTATGTATTTGAGGTATTTTCGCCGATTAATAGTTTATCCTCGAGAACGCCGCGAAAATGGGTGTCAAAAGCCAAAACTCTCAATAACGGGAATTACGGCACTGTACAGTCAACTCATACGGTAAAGTCCCAAAATCTTTTATATTTTAGCGTTTAATTTCTCATTTAATGGAAAATTCTGCATTTTATAAATAGTAATCGATTAATCAAGATCAGTTTATCAAGTTAGTACTTACGTATGAAAAAATTGTTATGAATTCAGACATTAAATACCAAAATGTAAATCATTTTGCGACATTACTTTATGAGTTGACTGTACGTAGATTTAACACGAAAACTACCCACTTTACGCAAATGTTGACCATGTATTATATCAAAAGTTGACTATATTTTATGTATTTGAAATCAACGATTTCGCTACTAGCGGGTGTGGAATCGATCAGACAAAAAAATGTCTGGGTGCTACTAAATACTTTATTTACAGATATCGAGAGCTTAAAGTAACATTAGTAGTAAAACAATAATATCAATTATTCAATTCATTTTCGCCTTCTTCTAGAAGGTTCCCGCTTATGATCAACATCTGCAACATAAAAAATAGATGTATGGAATTAGTGGGTGTTCTTGCTATTCAAATATTGTAGAATATATTTTTTCTTAATGGTAAATATTTCATACCTTCTGGCATGGTATATTTATTTTCCATTGGGTTCAACAAGTAAGTAATCCATTTCCAGCTCGGTTTCGATGTCCAATTTTTCATCTTCGTCCTCGCCCACCACTGCGTTATTAGTGCAGCCTCGCTCGCAGTTGAGGCACATGCTGGAGCAGCAAAGCGCTGCTTTCCTGCACCCACAATTGCGCTGGCAATTCTTCCTACACTTGCAGGATACGAGCTTTAATAATGAAGGGGTAGCAGAGGGTAGAAGGGTGATCACATTTGTTCTTTTTCATCCCCACTCTTCAGCATTTCTTTCTACCCCAGGCATTGCTGGACCTAGTAGTTGACGTTTACAGAGTGCTGCCGTGCTGCAGCTGGAAATGGTGATAGAGCACTCGTGTTGGAGCTGTACCTGAAGGCTGCTCTTTTGTAGTAAATGTATTTTAGGTGGTTGAGGGTACGCACATTTGTTCCACTGTAGCCATATAGTGAAACGAGGAAACATTCCCCAGCAGCAGCTACCATCTCCTGAGTAGCATTTCAGTCTGTGAAGACTTTTACAATGTCAGCAAGGTTTGGGTTATTCACAAGTGTATTGAAAAACTTAATTTTCCCTTGTTTGAACATGGCTGATGTTGTATCGCAAAAGCTCATTGCGTGCAGGAAGAGGATGTTTTCTACTACCAGTGAATTCGCAGTATCAAGAGGTGAAAAAGTAGCTGGTGGACGTTCTCCTTCTCAGGTTTCAAGAAGAATACGTTGTCAACTCCGCAGAGACATATCAAAATAACCAAGAGGTCTACTACATCCTCTCTAACTACAATTACTGTCGCATTTGATGCTTGGGTTTTAAAATATTTGAAAAATCATGTCGAACGGAAGAAGACATGAATTTCGGAAAAGTCACGTACAAGCTGTAGAATATATGACTTTGTAGAAGAATTATACAGCAGCGAGATCGTTAATCTCAGATACATAAAATATAATCAATTACATCACCTTTAATATAATACATAGTCAACATTTGCGTAAAATGGTTAGGTTTCGTGTTAAATCTATATACAGTGCCGGAATTTGCGTTAGTAGGAGTTTTGGCTTTTGACACCCATTTTCGCAACGCTCTCGCGGATAAACTATTAATCAGAGAAAAAAGCCTCAAAACATAAAATGTAGGAAATTGTATCCTCTTTAATTTAATACAGAGTGAACTTCCACGTAAAATGCATAGTTTTTGAGTTATTTTAGAAAAACCAAAACATGTCCGGTTTTTTACACGTTTTTTGGAAAAAAAACAAATTTGAGGTTTAGATTTCAGATCAAAGCGTGAGAATCAGCCTGCAAAAATAGAATTTAAAGCCAAGATAGCAATCCGATTGAGATTTGCTTGCAATTATGTTGAACGATAGTTTTGACACTGGAAGTCTAGATTACTACAGACGAGTCCAGGTTCTGTTTAACAGTACCATTGGGGTAGTACTATTATCAAAAGCCAAATGAATCTCGTCCTCGAACAAGGAAAATTAAATGCTGTGAAATCCATAAACGACATGTTACAACAGCGCGTTATGTCGACTGCATATGGTGTGGCTTCCGAGTTCATCTTAACGCTAACAGTGCTAGACTACACGTAGCTAAGATCACAAAAATCATTTTCGGTATAGGCGTATTATTATGAAACATGCGGTGTGTGAGACATGTTTGATTTCCAAACAAACAGTTCAATCATGGACCGGTTTGAAAGTAAAAAGGAATACCCCAAGAAGATCTTAGCAGGTTAATAATTAAAAGTATGCCACAGATGAGGTGTGAGAAAAAATATAAGTAGACAGCAAGGTAGTACCGCAGCTACTTTAGATACTGTAAGTAAGTATTAGATATGATTTCAGGGAAAATTCCAATACCGAGTGAACCTAGCGGTGTTACCGTTAAAATTGAAAAATCAGTTAACGTTACCATTACCTGGGTAATGTTGGCAACGTGAATTTTTGTTTTGTGCTCTTGATAATTATTTAGCGATAACAATAGAAAAATGTTCATAAATGTTTTAATCACTTTTTCGAAATTATTACGTACTTACCGTTTCTGATACTTCCTCGGCACTCCACAAAAGTAGCAATATAAAAGTAATGACAGTAACCACTTGACATTCCTTTACTACGGTACTCTCCACATTACTGTACGATAAAAAAGTGTAGAAGATTACAATCATGGAAATAATGGGACACAAAAGCCACATTATCAAACAAATATTTAAATTGTTTGATAGAGTTTCCCAATTTCGACAAACACTGCCATAAAATTTTTGCATTTTTTCTATCTGATCTTTTATAGATACAGACGTGTTGAGTTCTCTATTGGATTCATCAACTTCACATTCTAAGAAAGTCAAATGTTTCTGCATTTTATCCATCAGTCCTTCATATGACTTTTTGAGTATGAAACTTACTAATATTCCTTGAATAATAAGCTGATACAGAGCTGTTAATTGTACCAAACCTACTATTACGACTCCTGGTATATCAATGAGAAGCCAATAGCTAAATTGCTTGATGGTAGTTTTTAATTCGTAGGTAAAGATTAGTAGAAAGAATAATAAAATTGCGTAATAAGTAAAGCATAGGCGTCTCAACAGAACCGTTGTTTTGCTATCCAATAAGGTTGAAAAACCAAACCTTTTTCTATTTTTTATAATTTCACTCCAACCGTTCATTTCTGAAGCATATGCGTTTCTTTTAAATATGCGATGTAAAATTATCAGAAGTGATCCAAGGTTAAATATCATATCCGAGGCCAGGTTGAACATTTCCACTTTACTTTTATAAAGTTGCTTGTTTAGTAAGTAAGAACGTTTTAATGTATATACTGTAATAAGTAAAAGTAAACATGAAGAATGAAAAATTAATTTTCTACTTGTCGTAAAGCAAGATCCTGTGGCCTTACAAGAATGATAACAGTTGTACCGTAGGGGAAATATACCAACAAGTTTTCCCAGTCTAAATAATGGACCAAGCGCACAAACTATACAATCTTCTCCCATTTTGTTTTCACTTCCAAGATTCATATTTATCTACCCCTTTTTCTTTTAAGTTAAACTGTTCTAGAACACCAACTGCTATTGCTTCATGTATTGATTACACGGCATGGGTACTTAACGTAAATGGGCATAATGATGGATTCAGTTACTTAAACTAAATGCTTTTAAAAGAAATGTTTGAAATTTCATTGTTTTCTATTTGTTTATAACTAACATGATGTTTATATTTTTTGGACACTCGTTAGAATAAATAATAAATATATTATATGTTCATTAATGTAAGTTAGAGGTTGATCTAGTTTAATATAAATGATATATTGCAGTTTTCACTTAACTACGCCCAATTTTACTATTGTTTTTGTTTTCCCTTATAAACGTAAACAAATAATTCATTATTTCCATACATTTATATTATTATTATTTTTTTATAAAAATATTTTCTCAATTCTAAACTAGAGATACATTAGGGCTTTGCATAGAATAAATATTTTTCAGATTTAATTTTCGCATTTCAAAGAATTTTGCATTTTTATCTTTTAGTTTGATGCTCTTTTAAACCATAAAACTGTCACTTTGTCAACCCCGGACAAGATTTATTTTACTATAATTGCAGAGTGCAACGTTCGAATTTCTAGTTAAATCACTCCCGACTTTCTACTGCAGCTGGCGCGGAAAACCTCCGATTCTCGCATTATTATTACCGTCTACCGCCTGCTCTAAGCCTTCCTCGCCCACGACCGGTCTTTGACTGTACCGATTTTATATATGGTTGCGAACCGGATGGAAACTAATCCTAGTTTTGTCCGTAACAAATCTCTTATCACATAGAGAGCTATTACTTTAAGTTGTTTAAAATCATTTCTGTTATTTAATACTGTGTATGATTGAAGATGTACTTTAGGTCGATTTATAAAAATTTGCATTCATAAATCATATCGCTTTGAGTTAACATTTCTAGAAGTGAGAATGCAAAAGCTTTCTGCTCCCCACCCATGGTATTTCAGCTAAGAAAATCATTCAACTTCTTTTTTAATAAGCAGAATATTTAATTTTTATTTTTCGTTTTAATAATCAAGTCTAATTTAATATAAAATGACAAAATAATAGACTGTAGAAAGTCTTAGTTATAAATGTTATGGAAATGTTCACGTGTTACGCCTTAATTTTGGCATAAAAACAGTTGGGGGAACGTGTTTGTAGTCGGCAGCCTAGGTGCTTAATTCTGTTGTGGCAGTTAAGAAAGTTAAACTTAGAGAATTCTACTGACTCTTAGGTTTATTGTGGAAATGATTGTAATTATTCCCGGAGTTATTTGCATGTTAATTCCTATATCCACTGAAAGGTGTAACACAACCCTTTAGTACCAGTTATCTTGTCTGTGTTATTTTCTTTATAATTTTATCAGAACACGTTTTCTGTTGATGTACAAAAGATTTGCGTTTCGTGCGTTTTTCTTAGCAGGGAAAAGATGTGTGAATAGTGTTTGTTCGTATTTATTGGTTATAGACGAAATTAGTTCGGAAAGGTATAAAGCTTCATAAGGCTGTACTTTAGCAATCTGGAATTATCTAATCAATCTTTTTGGTAAAAAAATTTCCTTCATCTTGTTTAATTTAGACTACTAAACAGGATTTAAGTTTACCTTTGATTACTTACAATCTTAAAACGTATTCACGTTTATCTTTTAATTTTTTACTATACGTGTTAATGTCTATTGAATTTGAGTACTGTTCTTGAGTAGGGCTAAGATTACAGATAAATACTGGGATCCCTCACAGTGTTTAAGATCTAAACATCAGATCTTTATTTTTATGAAGCTTCTTGACTAATATATAAACTATTCCCATGGTACTTACGAGGGCGGTTCAGTAAGTACCCGTGTTTGACGACAGAAGGCGTTCCTGAGGGAAGTTGGTGTTATCATCGTGTGCTACCATCTATCAAACGACGGTATAACAAATTGCAGACTGATTGATAGGTTAGTTTGGATTTGACAGCCAGTTGAGTAAGACGTGTTTCGTGATTTTAGCGAAGATGGAAAAAGAGCAGTATCGTTCGGTAATTCGCTTTCTGTTTTTGGATGGGAAAAAATGCGAGGAGATAAAAGCAAAGTTGGATGCTGTTTATGGGGACACTTCGCCATCTATGACCACAGTTAGATATTGGTTCAACGAATTTAAACGTGGGCGAACATCCGTTTTTGATGAGAAGCGACCAGGACGCCCGGCAGACGTGGTTGCCGAGGAAATCATTCAGAAAGTCCACGACGTGATTCTCGCTGATCGACGAACGAAAGTGCGTGAAGTAGCAGAGGCCGTAGGTGTGTCGACCGGAACGGCAATTAATATTTTACATGATAAGTTGGCGATGAAAAAATTGTCGGCGCGATGGGTGCCGCGATTGCTAACGGTGGACAACAAGCGGATGCGGCTGTTAACTTCGAAGCAGTGTTTGGAGCAATTTAAGCGAAATCCGAAGGAGTTTTTGCGTCGAGTTGTCACCGTTGATGAAACCTGGATTCATCATTACACACCAGAAACTAAGCAACAATCAAAACAATGGATTTCTCCCGGTGAATCTGCTCCAAAAAAGGCGAAGATGGTTCCATCGGCCGGAAAGGTCATGGCGACGATTTTTTGGGATGCGAACGGCGTCATCCTCATGGAGTTTTTAGAAAAAGGAAGAACGATCATTGGACAATACTACAGTGAGTTATTAGACAGCTTCAACAAAAAATCGAAGGAGACACGGCCTCATTTAGCGAAAAAGAAGGTGCTGTTTCACCACGATAACGCACCAGCACATTCATCCGGAGTTGTCGCCGCCAAACTGCATGAATTGCGTTATAAATTGCTGCCGCACTCCCCGTATTTACCCGATCTGGCTTCCTGCGACTTTTTCTTGTTTCCTAACATGAAGAAATGGCTCGCGGGAAAAAAATTTAGCTCAAACGAGAAAGTCATCGCCGAGATAGAGGCGTATTTTGGAGAGTTCGACAAATCCTATTTTTTGGAG
>VTPC01002811.1:0-49720 GCA_011009095.1 Ignelater luminosus | reverse complement strand
TTGGAGAGTTCGACAAATCCTATTTTTTGGAGGGGTTAAAAAAATGGCAGGAACGTTGGGAGAAGTGTATATTTCTAAAAGGAGACTATGTTGAAAAATAAAAAAACAATTTTGAAAAAAATTGTGTCTTCATTTCTAACACGGGTACTTATTGAACCGCCCTCGTACTATACGAAGTAAAGATAAAAGTAAAGAATAAAAGATTAATTTCCTACTTGATATAAAACAAAGTCGTATAACTTCATAAGAATGATAGTAGCTGTACCGTGAGGAAAATACTCCAACTAGTGTTTCCAATCTAAAAAATTGATCAAGTCCTTTTTCATCTTGTTTTTTTCTCAAAATTCATCTTTATTCTCATAGTAGGTTTCAGCTGACTGTGTTGTTTTTGTTAAAATGTACTAAAACACCACTTAATATTGCTTCATGTAATAACTGCACGACATTCTTGTTTAGTGTTAATGGATGTCGTGACTCATAAAAGATTCATATTTAATCCCAATGCTTTTAAAGAGATGTTTGAAATAGAACAAATTATAAGTATACTAATGTGTGGATATAAATTAGAGAGTGATCTAGTTTAGTTTTAATGACATAATACTGCAGTCGCGATACCTATAACTTTTTTGAGAAGTTTAATTAGGTTTACAGGTACACAATATGTCAATTTAAAAATTTTTTGGTTATTTCGTATTCATACAACGTTGCGTTGCTCCAACGAACATTTTTGAAAATGGGAGTTTGAAAACTTTTTCCTACCACCGTACGGTACTTTAGTTCCATGAATTGCTTATTGAACTAAAGTTCAATAATTATTTTATCTCTTTTTACAAAAGTAGTTATTATAACAATAAGTTTATCAAAATTCCTGCTTTTAGTTTCATTTTCCTCTTCAGATCTTACTTACTTACTTAGTCATTTTGCCCCTTTATACCCTTACGGATGTGAAACTAGTAGGGTTGGGTATCTTCTTGTATCCCTTTTTCAAAATTTTCTCCATCCCTCTCTGTTTTGTGTTATCTGTAATATACTTCTACCATTTCCTTTCCTCTTTTTTTCACTGCTCTTCCCACCTCTTTCTTTCTGCCTCGTTATATTTTTCTTCGTTGTTGGTCTTGCTTCATATACCCTTTATGTTATTCTTTTCTCTCGCATTCTTCTTACGTGCTCAAATCATCTCTATTTTTTTTGTGAAGATTCCATTAGTGATCAGATTTTCTCTCTATGCCGCTTGCTTAGTTTTCTTTACACACACCACATGCACACTCAATAACCTTGATCGACCGGATCGCACACCACATTATGAAAAATATAATTTTAATAATTCATCAGATCTATTAAGCCAGACAGATGATTTGGTATTATCAAAGAGCGGTATCAAATAGTTGATGGTCCAGTGGACAGTGTGTCCAAGATAAGGATGCACAGCATGGAGATCTTGAAAACGGTAAGAGATACAGCATCGAATAAATGGGATAAAAGTTGCCTATTTATAGGACCTTTTTGCTGGCGTTTGCAAAATTTAGGTATCGTGGATAGTTTCAGAGATATTTAAAAAAATAGATTTCTCGATTTTCGTTATTATTTTTTCTTTTATTTATTTGAAGAGATATCGGAAAACTAAAACCACTTTTCCATTCCCACTTTTTGTTCTCTATTAAAATACTCTAACAAAATTCCTGTACAACGTTTTGGTTTCGAGTAACCATCATCAACCTCATTTTTTTAAATAAACGAAAAAAAACAACTGAAAATTGCTTTGGATAGCTCTTGTTTCACGATTCTAATGATGTAAACATGATAGGGTTATTTTGGTTTTGATTTTTCTAAAACTTGCAGATACTTTGGTTACTTTACCGTTATTACTAGTGCAAATATTATTTATCAAGATATGTGTGGTCTTAATGTTTTTTATGAATTACTTTTAGACAGTTGTTAAGTTTGTTTTGAGCAAAAGCGCCCAGTCTTTGGGAATTTTATTGTTCTTTGTTTGCAGTGAAATAATAAACCGCGGAAAGTTTTAGTTGTAAAAGTTATGAAAATGTTCGCGACTTTATCATAAATTGCCATTTGGGTAGCTTGTAAGTAATCAGTGACTTGGACACTTCTGCTTTTTAACTGTTAAAAAAGCTAAAGCGAGAGAGCCCACAAACTTTTATTGGTCAGACGTTTGTATCTCTAACTGTTCAATAAGTATGTTAACGTTCATAAATTCTGGTGTTGGCTTTGAGCAGGATTAAGATTGTACGTGTGTAACTGGTAAATAGCAAAGTGTTTTAGAGTAAATAGGGTAAGTTCGTGTACCACTATGCCTAGTGTAACCAACGCCAGACAACATGGTATTTGTCTAGAAATTATTTACGATTTGTAATAATTACTGTATTTTTTTATAGCGCATATATGCAGCTGCAGCGAGCATTTTTTTATTCTTGTACAATACAGTGCGAAAACTACTTATGGAATAAAATCGGTAATTCAAAACGAACAATATTTTTGCAAAACGCTAAAACACTTCAATTTTTATTTTATATTTCGATGTTTGTAAGATACTGTGCTTGTGACGTTAATTTGGTTTTCTAAAATACCTCAGTCAAAAATTGATTTAGGATTGTTTGATTAAACAGTATTCTAAAGACAAGATGATATATGAATTATTTTTAAAAAGCATTTACGTACTTACTGTTTTTGATACTTTGTCAGCACTCCACAGAAAGTTGAAGTATAAAAATACTGACTACAAAAGCAATGGAACACTGTCTTAGTACGTTGGTATCCGTATTACCATATAATAAAAGAGTGTATAAGATTATAATTATTGCAGTTGCAAGAAACAAAAGCCATATTATTAAACAAATATTCAAAGTGTTTGATACTGTTTTCCAACTATGATAAAGACCACCATGCAGTTTTTGCATCTTATCAATGTGATCCTTCTAAAGTTCTCTATTGAACTCCAAATGCTTCTGAATTTTATCAATCAATTCTTCATATGACTTTTTGAATATAAAATGCACTAATTTTCCTTGAAGAAGCAACCGAAAGAAGACAGTAAGTTGTATCAATCCTACTAGAACTCCCCCTGGAAAACGAATCAGAATCCAGTAGTCAATGCGGTTGATAGGAAATTCCCGTCGAGATGCAAATATAAATTAAACAATATTTAAAATGCGTTACAGGCAAAGCATAAACGTCTCAATAGAAGCGTTGCCTTTCTTTCTAATAAGGTTGCAAAACCAAACTTTCTTCTATCTTTTAGGATTTCCGTCAAACCATTCAATCCTGAAGCATACGTGTTTCTTTTTAATATCTGAAGTAAAATAATCAGAAATGATACATACTTAAACGTGAGATCCGAAGCTATATTCAACATAAACGCTTTATCTTCATGATGTTCCATGACTGATTTATAAAAACGTCGCATGGTACTTGCTATAACAGCTAAACATAGAAGTAAAGAATAAAAAATTTACTTTACACTTGATGTAAAACAAGGTCGTGTAATTCCATGAAAATGGTAACAGCTGTACTTGAAGGGAAATATACCAATAAGTGTTCTCATTCTAAATTCCCTAATTATGTTTCCTCTTTCAAAATTAATTTTTATTCTTATAGTTCTTCGTAGTTCTGTTACAACTAACACTACTTGTTCAGATTTTGCTATAAAATTTTAAATATTTATTGTTCTGTTTTACTAATTAATTGCTATATACTTTTGACGCCGGTGGCAATCTAGTTTTAATTGCAAAGTGAGAAGCAACTTCTTTGTAGAAACTGAACTTGTAACATTGTGAAACCGGCCTCGGTTAGTATTGCTTCATATAATGACTGCACGACATACCCACTTAGCGGAAATAAATGTCGTGAAACATCCATACCTAAACTTAATGTATTATTTATAATTTGTTTGCGGAGATAATCTCAGTGCTCGAGTAAAATATCTGCCAACAATAATTATTATATAGCGTGCTCAAAGTAGTTCATGCATTCTGTATTGATTTAATGCATAAAACCCAAGATTTCATTGTAAATTACACTTTGCTTCCGAAAGGTAATCTGTTTCTACCTATTGTTAAAATTTATAATTCTTAGGATTTCTTAATTTTATAGCTGAGTGCAACAGCTGTAACACGTGTACAACATGAACTGCTAATATGTTTTGAATAATGCATGCTTCTTAAAAATTGGTTGTTTATTTAAGGATTTGGAGAATTAATGTTATAATACATAAATTTCGTGTGTTGTTCCGAAAGTAGTATTTCGAACTCTGTCTTTCACTGAGGCCTGAAAAGTAAATCACTTATGGGGTTTACTTCCCTTTTACCTAGGCCAATGATCTCAATTGGCGACCTTTAAAATCCCAAAATCTTTCTTATCTCGAAAGGCATAAGACCCTTAAAACCCGTCCCGTCTCCGATGTCAGAGCTCAGCAAAGTGGCATATCAATTATTGCATATTTCATAAATGACCGAAGGGTCACTAAACCCGTTTTAGCACGTAACAAGTTGACGTTTTATTTGAAATGGAAAGAAAACTTCCCATCTTTTAAGGAAATCTTGTTCTAGTTCTTAAGAGTCTTTGACTTAATGGACTGATTCAGCAAATTGGGCAAAAATGTTTTCTGATGTCCATGCCCAAACGACCAGAAAAGTTAAATGTTCGGGCAGGCATTTTTGATGATTTCCTTGTTGATATCTATTTGGAATCCAGTACTAACTGAAATCATCGAAAATGACGAGCGTCACCTGGAGGATTAATTAATATTTAATCAACACGGAGCTTTTCTGCATTTTGCAATTCCCGTTCATAAATATTTGAACCTAAGGCACGATCAAATGGCCTGTTCGGTCCCCGGATTTGTCACCACTAGATCTTTTTTTGTAGGGTTACTTTAAAGTAAAATTTATGCGACGCAACCAGTTTCATTAGAAAATTTACGCCAAGGTATTGTCAACAAATGCCAAGAAATAGCTCCGCAAATGTTCCAAAATATGCGACAACGTTTTGAACATGATCTCTATCATTGTCTCGAAGTTGGTTGTCAAGACTGTAGACATTAATCGCATTCTGATCTCCTTTTTCTGATCTAAAGTCCATTTGAGATTATTCTAATGTTTTCTAATTGTTCTCTTAGTCTCTTCTCGGTTATCCTTGTATATATTTTTGTTACATTGCTTAGTATTGTTATATCCTTGTAGTTTCGACATTGTTGACTATCCTCTTCTATCCTATCTGTACGTCAGTCTTTCGGTGTGTTTCTTTATACTTCTGCCGCGTTCATTATTTCTTTCGCTGATACTTTATCGTGCTCCGGTGCTTTTCCCGTTTTTTTTTTCATATCGCTAGGTTTCTTTTTTTTTGTTATTTTCTCACTTTTGTTCACTTCTATCCATTTTATGTATACTTTTATGAACAAAGAACGTGTTCTGAATTTTTAACTCGTTTTCTCTGCAGAACTTGTGTCTTCAATATTTCCGACTTTCGATAAGGCAGGCATTAGGTCCTATCTTTCCTGGGCTGTTTACTTTGATATTGACTTTCATATTTCAAGTTATGGCGTTTTCCATTTGTTTGTTTACTCTTTATCCACTATTTTTCTTGTGGGGATTCCTTTAATGATCAGATCTTTCTTTTCTTCTCTTTCTAATTTTTCTATTTTCCTATTTGTTTGTTTTAATTCTTTTTCTAGCTCTTCTTTTATGTCTTCAAGATCTTCTTTTTGCCTCCTTCTGATGTTTTTAGGTTATTTTATCATTTTCTTTGCCTTTCTTCTGTGGTAATCTATTTGCTACTTTGCTTCGTCCAATAATCTCATCGAATTCTTTAGTTTGTTTAGAAGTGGTCGTTCTTCTGTTCGTTTTTTCTCACTACGAATAAGACGTGAGCGTTGTTAAAAAACATGCAAGCGAGTATTTTTGATGCAACTGTAATAAATAAGTCGCCATTTGTGATATACTGACAAACTTTAAACTTGCAGATACTCTATCTTTCCTTTACCGTAATTACTAGTACAAATATTATCTAACAAGAAGTGTGTAATTTTAATATTTTTTAAGAATTACTACCACACAACCGTTAAGCTTGTTTTGAGCCAAACACCGAGTTTTTGAAATTTTATTGTTCTTTTTTTAATAAGTTGCAGTGAAATAATAAACCGCAGAAAGTTTCAGTTATAAAAGTTATGGAAATGCTCACTACTTGGTGGCTTGGGTACTTCATCTTGACTCGAACCGAATTTCATCTAAATTAATCAATCTAGACAAATCAGGTTAAACTTTGTTTAGTTCTTTCAAGAATTATTTATTATTAATCATAACTGGGTCCCTCTATCAATAACATTACAATAGTCAGCAAGCTTTTTTGTTTTGTTTAAAAACCTAATCAGGAACAAAATTTTGCTAGTGGACACGCATTTCTTATTAGATACGAAGTTCTAGAACATTTTTATTGGGGGGGTTTTACCCGAGTTAATTTGATTTTTTAAAATATCTCAGTCAAGAATTGATTTAGGATTTTTTGATTGGACAGTATTCTGAAGACAAAATGACATATGAATTATTTTTGAAAAGCAATTAGGTACTTACGGTTTTTGATACCTTTTCAGCACTCCACAGTAGCTGAATTATCATAATAATTACAGCAAGCACTTGATGCCCCTTTCCTATGTTAGTCGGTGTATTATCATATGATAAAAAAGTGTAGAAGCTTATAATTGTTGACATTGTAAAAAAGGAAAGCCATATTATTAAACAAATATTCAAATTATTAGATAAAGTTTTCCAACTATCATAGAGACTACCATGCAGGTTTTGCATTTTTTCAATGTGATCCTTTATTGTATTTGACTCCTCAAGTTCACTATTAAACTTCAAATGCTTCTGCATATAATCAATCAATTCTTCATATGACTTTTTGAATATAAATCGTACCAATTTTCCTTGAAGAAGAAATCGAAAGAAGATTGCAAATTGTATCAATCCAACTAGAACTCCTCCTGGAAAACGAATCAGAGTCCAGTAGTCAAAACAGTTGACAGTAAATTCCGGTTGAGATGCAAAAATAAGTATATACGATACTAAAAATGCGTTACAAGCAAAGCATAGACGTCTCAACAGAAGCGTTGCCTTTCTCTCTAATAAGGTTGAAAAACCATACTTTCTTCTATCTTTTAGAATTTCAGTGAAGCCATTCAATCCTGAAGCATATGTGTCCCTTTTTAATATCTGAAGTAAAATCATAAGAAATGATAGAATATTAAACATGAGATCCGAAGCTGTGTTCAACGTCAAAGCTTTATCTTCATGACGTTCCTCGACTAATTTATAAAAACGTCGCATGGTACTTGCTATAACAACTACAAATAGAAGTAAAGAATAAAAGATCAACTTTACACTTGATGTAAAACAAGGTCGTGTAATTCCATGAAAATGGTAACAGCTGTACTTGAAGGGAAATATACCAATAAGTGTTCCCATTCTAAATAGTGGACCAAGTGCACAAACTATGCAATCTTCTCTAATTATGTTTCTTCTTTCAAAATCAATTTTTATTCTCATAGCTTTTTGTAGTACTGTTACAACTAATACTGCATGTTTAGATTTTGCTATAAAATTTTGAATATTTATTGTTATGTTTTACTAATTAATCGCTATATACTTTTGCCGCTGGTGGCAATCTAGTTTTAATTGCAAACTCGAGTAGCAACTTCTATGTAGAGACTGAACTTATAACATTGTGAAACCGGCCTCGGTTAGTATTGCTTCATATAATGGCTGCACGACATACCCACTTAGCGGAAATAAATGTCGTTAAACATCCATACCTAAACTTAATGTATTATTTATAATTTGTTTGCGGAGATAATCTCAGTGCTCGAGTAAAATATCTGCCAACAATAATTATTATATAGCGTGCTTAAAGTAGTTCATGCATTCTGTATTGATTTAATGCATAAAACCCAAGATTTCATTGTAAATTACACTTTGCTTCCTAAAAGTAATCTGTTTCTACCTATTGTTAAAATTACATTCTCTTTGACAACTACACTGATCAGAAACTGAATGGTTTGACTTCAGGTACTTATGTCAACACGGCTATCCAATATCACGCTGATGCTGCAGGAAGCTATTGCCATAGTCTCCGTTTGGTGCCTTTGATACGCCGATTTCACTTTCAGGTAAACTGTAGTGCACAGCTAATTTCTTAAATGTTGTTAGGCTTGGTAGAAGAACTTCTAGGGCTTTCAACAAATTTTCAACATATTACTAAAAGCGTCGCATTCTGCAAAAAGCTTATCTGTGCTACTTTTAAGCTCTCCCTTTGCCTGATTCACGGCTCCGATCGACGTTATAACGCCCATATTCTTCGTGTTCTCCCTTCACCTGTGGTAACCACTGATCAAAGTCACTTATGTTCGCAGTCGGAAAAGGCTGCTTGTTCCAACAGCTCTAAGTCACTTTCTTAACAAAGCTAAGATTGAGCTAAACACAAAGATAGGTCGGGTTACACCCCCCACTGTCTTTAGCGGGTTGAGCACTTTAATGCTGAGATTTGGGCTTTGTTCTGCATTAACCTTCTGTAAAAAACTAAAAATATGCCGCCTCGAACTTTTTTAAAAGAGCTAAAAACAACGCCCTACGCCCTTTCACGGACCATTTTCAATAACCAAGGTTTGCTTTGTCTTTATTTGCTTTCGGGTAGACTACATCCTTTATAAATCCTTAAAAAAAATTAAAAACGAACACAGATCGATCTACCTTTGATGCTTGAAGGTCAGATTTCCATTAACCTAAGATATAGAGAATATTTCAAAAGGATAAAACCATTGGTGGTTACTGATTCCGGTTATCTTGTAAAAAAAGCAAAAGACGTTTGGTGGTACAGAGATTGTTTAAAAGCTTTCTTTTCAACAACTCAAGAACAATAAAGTCCGAATTCAATTCGACGATCGGTTCCGAAGATGTAGAAAAAAACAAAAAGTTATAGCCGAGGATATCCTAGTTTAATCCAGTCCATAGTGTATACATGGTTCGTATACGAGGGTTGCTATTTATGTATCCGGAAAATCAATAAATACAAATGTTTATAATTGAAAGTGGTTTTATTGTTTTTCAAAATATTCTTCGCGATGATCGATACACTTTTGCATACGTGTGAACCAATTTTTATAGCACTTTTCCCATTCCCACTTCAAAACATGCATTTTGAACGCATCAACCGCGTCTTCTGGCGTCGAAAATTGTTAACCACGTAGTTTATTCTTCACGAAAGGGAACAAAAGGAAATCATTGGGTGCCAAATCAGGACTGTACGGCGGATGACCTATCAATTCGATGTTTTGACGGGTCAAATATTGAGATGTTTAGGCCGATGTGTTATCTTGCATAGTCAAGGTGAAAGATGATCCTGCGGCGCTGATTGTTTTTTTTATTTCTTCAAAAGCTTCTGTCAAACAAATGGTTGTGTACCATACAGTCGACTGCTGCTTACTTTCGGGCTCATACGCATAGATCCAAGATTCGTCACCTGTGTAGACGTTATACACGGCTTTGGACGCACCACGATTGAATTTGTTTAGTATTCCTTTGCACCAATCGACACGAGCGCTTTTTTGGGCGATTGTCAAATTATGCGGAATCCAACCCGAACAAATTTTTTTCCCAGCTAAATGTTAGTATAAAATCTTGTGTATGCTTGTCATACTAATGCCCAGAGATGTTTCAACCTCATGGTATGTTACATGACGATTTTGCATTGTCAGTTCGCGCACAGCATCCATGTTTTCTGGCACAACTACCGATTTTGGACGACCTTCTTTAAATTCATCAGTGAGCGAACAACGGCCACGATTGAATTTACTAAACCGGTGATATACAGTGGTGTTAGATGGTGCTTTATCGCCAAAAGTCGATGCTCTGTTGCATGTCGAAAGTCGTAGTAAATCATCGCATTTTTAAGTCACTGTACGCAACACCAATAGCGTTCGTATTACAAAACGTTTTGGGTATGTATACGTCAAAAATGGCAAACTTTACGATGGATATGTCAGATAGCGCCTGGCAACACCAGTGTTGCCAATTCCGGATACATAAATAGTAATCCTCGTATTAATGCCTTCAGCGCCGACCGACTAGACGGTCTACGTGGGTATCGATAGGAAATACGCCAGATTCCCAGAGCTTTAAGGTTTTTGGCGTTTGGCAGGTTTTTGCAAACCTGTATACTAAGAAACCGAATGTGATACATTAAAAAGCACTTTCTTGTAATACAGATAATTCGTACTCATGATGACATAAAGAATAAAGTGGGATGAGGGTTCCATAGGAAAGACCAAAACGCAATACTTTAAAACTCACATTTTCATTTGTAAAGCTTTCTACCATTCAAAATTTTTTTTATAGTTGTTTTATTTAATTTTATCATTTAATAAAAAATAATAATGACTTACCACATATTTGACGTTTTCCAAATTGTAAATTAAATATGTAACTGCTACAACCATAACGTACGTTCGAAGCTCCAACATAATAAAAAAGGTGCTATATTGATCTTCAATCCAGACAGATATCAAAATGTAGATGTTAGCAACCAAAACTGCTAACATTAACAGAAACCATAGCACAATCCCTGGACCTAACAAAGTGTGCAGATAAGACATATTCTGTATAATGGCATGGTGTAACTGTCTTATTGCTTTAATGGTATCTTCTAAATTCAGCGCTTCCTCCACTTCTTCAGGATAGCATTTATAATTGATTTTGAAACATTTTTTACGAGCAATACATGTCAATAGAATCTTTTTTAAATATTTATGAGAAGATTCGAATAGAGTTTTCAAAACAATTCCTCTTATTGAAAATTCAAAGACAGTTACTAACTGTATGAACGTGGCCATTATGCATGGTGGTCTTCTTAGTGTTGTCCAACTAGAATATTCTTCATATTCACGTGCTAAGCTATACATACAAATACAAACAAAAACTGAACAAGAACAGAAGCAATAGATTATTCCTCGACGTCTAATCTTCTTAGTAACATTGTTATCGATAATTCTTTCAATACCAAAGTACTTTGTGTTTTCAAATATCTTGATCCAACCATTTAATTCTGCTACTTTGTTATTCACTTGGATAATAGAAAACGCTACCAAGATAAAACCATTAGAGAAATAAAATATTTCCGCTAAGATCTGCATGAATAGAAGTTTGTTCTCGCCAGCAAATCTTAAGCTTAAATAACCATACCATGTTATTACAGCCAACAAACCCACTGAAATAAAGACTGCATTGATTATGCATATTTTGGAAACTTTAAAATATGCTTTCGCTGATGGATTTTTAGAATGGCTGCACGTATACCACAATGGCGATAAACCCAAGATGACTCCCAATCTTAAAAGAGGGCGTAATGTGCAAACCACACAGTCATATTTAACTGATTTTGTTGGTTTTAGCTTTTTGTTGAAAGGTAACGTCATTTTTATTGAACCTTTTTCATGAAAGACAAAACGCAACTACAGAAATAATAAGGTAATTTTGTAATTTATGTACTAAGCGACATTAGTAAACAAGAGAAACTTAATTAACGAATAAATTTATATTTAATTAAACTAGAAGAAAAAATATTTTTCCAAAATAAATAGGAAAATATAATTAAGTTGCTCTATATTTATTTCTTTAGTAATTTATTTTGTTTGCATGTAAAAGCGTACTTTGACTTAATTAAGGGATTACAAAATATGAGAAAGACTTTAAAAGATCGTTTGGTTTGATACGTTCTTGAAGAACTGTTTACGACCGATTGCAATAAATATAATTTTGTGTGTAAATTAACTTTTTATGCGAGAACTGATAAATACATACCCCGGTTCTATCAAGGAATGGTTTATCAGCAGTGGCTTTTTTTCATAAAGTAGGATATAATTACCTACTGGTTTTAGATCCCCAAGCTCTCGATCCGCGTTTGTTTCTATTATTACTGCACTCCTGCATCCATCTCTAATCCGCATCTTCAATTTCGTTAAAATTAATCTTTTTATTGAGATTTTGTTATCTGAATAATGGTTTTGACCTTAATTTCAATTTAATTAATTAATAATTAGCGCACATTATTGTATTTAAAGTTGGAGAATCAATAGATCCAATAAAAAATAGCAGATATTGTTTACTACGAAATTCTATATTCATTACTTTTTTCTTTCTTTATTTATTTTGCTTGGGGACAATTACACATTGTGTAGCAATGTCAAACAATATAACATAATTATATTATAAAGAAACAATACATAAACACCTAAAAATAAATTACTGGCAATATAACCAACTAAATTGAGAAGAATTCAAATAATAATCAGATCGTAAAAACACTTTTCTGCCAAAGACTTGCTTAATTCTCTTTTAAATTTATTTATATCACTAATTAATTTTGTATTATTTGGTAAACAGTTAAAAATTTTAATTCCTAGATAGGAGATGTAACACAGTTTGTTAATGCTAAGTAAATTTCATCTTCTTGTCTAGTATTGCAATCGTGAATATTTTTATTTGCTAGATGATGAATTTGATTTTCCATAATATTTAATAAATTTTGTTTATTGAAACTACAATTTAAAAAATCTTGAAGTACCCTTTACATATAAAACATTTAAAAAGTGCTAATACTAATTAAAAATTCTATACAATGGAATGTCTGGCGAAAACGATAACGACTTGGCGCTGTAAATCTTATCAGTTATCATGTGTAAGGTCCGAATATACCCTAAACAATTTAATTTTTTATTTTGAATTTTAAAAAACGCTAGAATAATAATAAAATAATGCAGCTCGCTCACTGCACCGAAATGTAAACAAGGTACAGGCCTGTACTTTAAAATTTTGAAACTCCGGAGAGAAGAGTGTACAAGAATACAGACAATATAGAAATTACTAACATCCGAAAAACAACACTCAGGTATTGTACATGGATACAAAAAATACAAAAACAGGACAAACAAAGAGCAGAAGAAGAAAAAGATTTCTAAAGATATAATAGGAGTAACACCAACAAAAACCTCAACAAAGGAGAGTAAAGAAAGAATAAAAATGGAATAAAATTAAACAACTGCTTACAGATTTAAAATAAGACATCAGAAGGGATTTGAGTGAGATTAAATCAGAAATAAGAGAAGATATGAAAAAAATCAGAGACGAACTAAGAAATACAAAAACAGAAATACCATAAAACAGAAGATATAACACAGACTAAAGAAGCTATAAAAAAAGAATGGAAATAAGCAAATGAAAGAAAAGAACTAACAAACATGACACAAGAAGCGTTGGATAAAGTAGAAAGGTTAATGAAACAAAAAATTCGAAACAATTTAGTAAGCACCGGACAAGACGGACACGAATGATGAAAAAGCGCTAACAAGGGCAATAGAAAATATTAATAAAAAGATACTAAGAGTGGAAACCAAAATAAAGAGAGCATATAAAATAGAACTACAAATATTTCAGGATAAATTAGCCATACTAAAATAAAAAAGAAATCTAAAAGAAAAAACATATACATAGACACTGAATTAACAGAGGAAAAAAGGAGAACCCAAAGAAAACTAACAAACAGTAAGGAGTGAAAGAGAAATAAATAGTAAAAGCATGAAATGGAATAAAAGTAAACAAAAACTGATGGAGGAAGAGAGGACAAACGTAGAAAAATCACAGACAGTAGGAAACAAAACCAAGAAAAGCCAAGACTCATGATGAGAAGACAAGTATAAGAAACGGTGTAGAG
This sequence comes from Ignelater luminosus, assembly GCA_011009095.1. Lineage (NCBI taxonomy): Eukaryota > Metazoa > Arthropoda > Insecta > Coleoptera > Elateridae > Ignelater > Ignelater luminosus. Next base: position 35,953 of record VTPC01002811.1, on the reverse strand, counting down.
TCCGCATTGAAATAGAACATAGAAATGAATATTGAGAGACAAAGAATTAAAAAAAAACTAAAACATTGTTAGCTCCTGGAAAAACATCTGAACTATAAACATACATCACGGCAATACAAGAAATAAGATGGAACGGAGAGAGTAAACTAGACGGGAAAAATTATGCAATATGGTACAAAGACAGAGAGAAACCAGGATATAGAGGAACAGTATTTGCTGTACAAGAGAAATTAAAAGAAAAGATTACCGAATTTAAAGCAATATCAGAATAAAAAACAAACCATAATTAATGTATATGCACCAAGGGAATCCACAGAAAAAGAGACAAAACAAAGATTCTATGAGAGATTTGAAGAGGCAAGCGATAAGCCATGCAAATAGTGCTAGGCTACCTAACGCGCAAATTAGAAAAGAAATGAACGTCTCAGAAACAAACAATAATGGAAAACTATTGTGCAATTTTGCGGTAGCCATTGACATGTTTGTAATAGGCACGAAGTTTAATCATAAAGAGATTCATAAGATTTGTACTACGAAAAGAAAGCAGATAGATCACACATAAGTAAAAGATAAAAACCGTACAGCAATATATGATATTAAATCTTACAGAGGCGCAAATATAGACTTGGATCACCTCCTGGCAATACCGAGAAAAGGAAAACAGAATACAGACAATCCAAAAGAAATAAAAAAATTAGAAGGAAATTATAAGAGAAACTACGAAAAAGCAATAGAAAAAAACGTTAAACTAAGACAGATAAAAAACACAAGAGAAGATATGTGGAAAGAGATAAAAAAAAGTGTAATAGGCGCTGCAGAAAAAACACTGGGGTATCAAAAAAATGCAAGAAGAAAAAGGTGATTGGATAAAGAATGCCGACAGAGCATAGAAATTAAATAAATGGCGAGAATAAAATAGCTAAAAACAAACAAATAAGAAGACAGAGACATATATAAGAAGAAAAGAAACGACACAAATAAACATTGTAAAAAAAGAAAAACAACAAGACAAAAAAACTGATGAACAAAATCAAAAGATATAGCACTAATAGAAAAATCAAAAGCAAGAGGTTTAGAGATAAATGGCGCAAAAAGGGAGAAAAGTTATAAAAACGCTAAGAAGATTAAAAACAAAAAACAAAAGGGAAACAAAAAGCTCAATAAACCATGAAATTGAGAAAATATTGAAGGACGAGGATATAGTAAGATTCTTTAAAGTACAGCGGTTAAGATGGTATGGTCACATATTCAGAGGAAGACAAGAACTAGAAATAAGAAAATTAACAAAATGGAGACCAGCAGAAGGAAAACCCAAAATTAGGTTGAAGGGGCAAATAGAAAAAGACATAAAGGAAATTAATATCAAGAATAAGTACAAAAACATAAACAACAGACAAGAATGAAGGAAAATAGTAGAACAAGCAAAAACACCTTCCAAGTTATAGAACAAAAAGAGAAATGTAGTCCGTCCCACCGAAATAAATGGATCTATCATTTCAGGTTCATTTCTCTTTAGGCGCTAAGGATCATCAGAACGAATTTCATAGAATAAAATAAATCTTACATCTAATGATGTAAAAATAGTAGTCAATAATACCAAGATGTACAGGTTATTTAGAAATTAGTAGGTACAATATATTCAAATAAGATTAATACAATAGTTTGTAAAACAGATTGCTGACCACTAAGGGTTTCCCCAAAAATATAATAGTGATAGGTGTTTAGATTACGTGATGTATGTGCTATATAATTAATTTTTAATTTTGACAAAATTCTCTAAAAAACCAGGACTTGTGATATTTCAGATTTTGCAAATCTTGACGATCAGTAAAGCATTCTTTCTTTTTATCTTTTCTATTATTAATTTAGAGAAGATTAAAACTTTAAAGAGTTACTTTTAATGTTTCTTGTTTTTCTTGCACTTTTAGTAAGACTTAATAAAAATGGCAAATTTTATTGGGAGATAAACTGTGAAAAGTTTTAGTTTTAAATGTTATGCAAATGTTCGCGTATTGTGAATTGATTTACAATAAAAAGTTGTATGAGAAAATTCTACAAATTGTTAAGTTTATTTTAAGATAGGGATGCAAACTTTTATTGATAATGGAAGTTTCTATTACTCTATAACGTTATTCAAAATACCGCACTCTAAAACTTAAAGACAATACTTACCAGCTTTGCCAATCGATCAATCTTGTTAGTAGTATAAGCTGCTAATAAAATGGAAAGATACAGTTGGCTGATTAATAAAATACGTTCAGTTGTTATGATATTGATGCCTTTTTCCAACCAAGTGAAGAACGAGCAAACTACTGTAAAACTGGCTACAGTTAACATTGGAATTAGGCAAATAACATAAAATGCCTGAGCTGGGTCGGTGAACATGTTCCAAAATCTTTCATACACAAAAAGACTAGAATGCAATCTTCTACTCAAAATTAAAGTCTCTCTTACAGATGTTTTCACTTTAGAATGTGAAATTGCTTTTTTGTGTAATCTACATTTTAGATTCTTTTGAAATTGAGAAGCTATAGTTGAAAGTATATCAGCTATCGTAGAATAAGCCATCAATATGCTAAAGTCGATAAAAAAACAGAATAACGCTGCAATCTTTTTAATCAGGGTTATGACATCCTCGATATCCATACTTAAGGAAATGACTGTGGTTAAAACAATAAAAAATACAAGAAACGCAACACAAATTGTAGAAATTACACGAATTTGACATACAGATTTCTTGTCTAATAATTTTATAAATTCCATTAATTTCCAATGATTAACTGTTGTTTGTAATGACTGAAGAAGAAGTTTAAGTAAATTACTGTTATGTAGACATACCGTAACGCTAACAGTTGATCTCACGCAATATATTAGAAACGCTATGTCAATCGCCAAAGCGTTAGGATCATTTTTTGTCTTAAATGAGTGTTTAATAGTGTAGATGTAACAAAAACTAGTAAGCATTAAATAAGTTGAAAAGAATATTCCCATAAACGTATAGCCTTTTGAGTGTCCCAGCTTAACGAAGGTTTGCTTTTCAGTGTGAAAACAGTTTTCACTGAGACCATGTAGTCCACTTAACCCGCAAAAATGGAAAACTATTCTTATCGCACATAATACACAATTTTCAGTTTTATTATGCTTTCTTTTATATTTATGCCACATTATTGTTTTACGTGTGAACAAAGAATTCGGGAGTACGTAGTATTGTATCAACAAAAAATATGTCTCCAAATTATTTTCAGTGAATAATTTATTAATACTAAATGAACTACTAAACTAAATTATTCGATCAGATTACAATTTACCTACCCCCTTCCGGCAAACCCGAAATAGGAAATTAAAAATAACCATCCAAATGGAAATCTTATTTTAGTCAGCATGTCAAGTCAAACGGTCCAATTCTTGAAAAATAGAAACTGGATTCCATCTGTTATGTTATGTTATGAAGAAATATTACCAAAAAGCTTTTTCTGAAAAGTGCGGAAATCACCATAATTTTATGGTAATTTATTTGGCAATGTTAGCGATAATATTACCGGTATATTACCAATGATTTCACTGAAGATCTCCGCAAAATATTATCGTTTTCATTTTGCGCAGATCAACACATTTTCAGGTTTCTAGAACCGCATCCGTTTCTACTCTAAGAAAAGGGGCGCTTTAGGGCGACGTGACCATGCTAAAAACCTGGTGCCCGACCAAATCCGGCGCAAAGCAAAGCAAAATTTGTCTTAAAAAAGTTTTTTAGGTTAAAATTAGTGTAGAAATACATACCTAAGATCCCAGTCTTGGGTTGCCATATGACAACATCTGTATCAATACACATTTGTTTGCCTTTTCAAAGATACAGTTTTAAGCAAAGCGTCTAGAAGTCATTATAATTGCATAGTTAAGGAATGAAATTTTAAATATGGCACGTGCACTTTGCTTGCTCTAAACAACTACAAAAGTATGCACTTTACCTAAATTGCAATAATCCCAAACTACCTAGAAAATAATATCACTGGGTATATCAAGATAACATAAAGAATAAAGCAATGTATTGCGGTCATCACGGTTGTAAGCAGTTCATTAGAGGAAAGCCCATTAGATCTACATTATAAGTTGATTATTTTTTATGTTACTATCCATTCCGTTTATTTTTATAGGTTTGGCTATAAAGTGTAGAACTTGAGTACAAAAGAAGGTTGTTTTGCAATTTTTGAGATATATCAAGGAAAGCGTTTCCATGATAGATAACCTAGCTCAAGCAGGACTCCCCTATAACTTTTATATGGATGACGTGTTTTCGGGTATTCATTTATTTTACTTTCTTTGTGAAAAAGACTTCCAAAGAGATGTCCGTTCAAATCAAAACATCAACTCAATTCTGCCCCTAGAGAAACTCACGGTGCTCATATTGCCAAAGATGTGGGTATTATGTTTGTCAAATGGGTTGACAACAATGTTGTAACAATTAGGTCGACAGCATATGGAGTTTCATTGTTGACTTCCGTCAAACGTTAAGAAAAGAAAAAGTAATTTAGGTTCGTCGACCCTGCCTTTTTGGTCAATATAATAAGTGCATGAGTGAGACTGATCAGATCGATTAAAATATAGGCCGATACAGAATTTCAATTCGCGGTGGTGTATTTTTATGTGCTTAGTGGATGCTTGAATCCTGCTTTAGATACCCATACAGACCAATTATCTTTTTGAAGGGAATTAACTCAATACTAAATACAGAACTACGGAGCAAAACGCAGCTCTCGGGGAAGTCCTTCCACCGCGAAAAACAGTATATCCTGCCATAGAATAAAGTGCATTTTGGCATTGTCTAATCACAATTCTTAGATATCGTTTTGTAGTTTTAAAGTAAGACCAAGACAAGTCCAACCTTTGATTTCTCAAAACGTAGCAGTACTACATGCAAAGTTTAGATTTTTAAGATTCTAATAAAAAAATTTAAATTTAAGACACAAGGAATATTCCAATAGCTTGATATTTAAAAAAGTTTTGGACAAAAAACTGAGTAAGCACTATATAATAAATCCAAATAAATAGATTGTTGCATTTATAATAATTATGTAAAGAATTTAGCCCTTCAAGGATTAATAGAGACTGAAGTCCAATCTTCAAAGACGTAACTCGATCCATGTTCGTAGTCAATATTCCTAAGGAAACCAATGAGGGGAAACCCGATTTCAAGCTGTCAGAGGTGGCCTGTAAGGCATTTAGCTCTCTTATTAGGTCTTAAAGTGTTGATAGAAAGCAAAGCGCAATTCTGGACCACCATCGGTAATCCGTGTTAGAAGGCGTACCCCAACCTGTGTTTACAGACAGCATTAATAAGATATCCAAAGAACGACTTAGCCATCTCATTGGGTTTCAGAAGATACATAAAGAGGAAAGCCCGATTTTGGGCCACCGTAGGGGGGCTCAACTCGTGTTCGTAGTTAGTATTTTTAAGAAGATAAATGAAACTCGAAATTCAATTTTGAGCCACCGTAATGTAGGTGGTCTATGGTACATTTAACTCTCTTGTTAGGTAGATAGTTGGCAAAGCCTAACCTTGGAAGGTGTAGCCCCAATCCGTGTTCGTAATTAACATTCATAAGACAGTCAATGAGAGACGAAACCTAATTTTGAGCTACTGGAAAATTATGTCACCCAGTTGAAGATACGACTTTGAGCTACAGCTGGAAGGCATAACGTAACTAATGTTTGTGGTTAGTATTCTTAAAAAAGACAATAAAACGAAAAATTAGATTTTTAGCCAACTTTTTAGATTGGTAAATAAAAGCAAAACTCGAAATTGGGCTATCAGGGATGGCCTGTGAGGTGTTTAGCCCAAATAGTGTTTGTAGTGCGCCATTTGAGAAGATTTATGGAAGCCGCAGACGTACCTGCATTTGAGCGCTATATTAAGAGGGTTAATGAAGGATAAAACACAACCTTGGATTACGGGAGGCAGCCTACGGGAAATGTAGCTTTCTAAGATGGTTGATGGAAGGCGAATCTTGCTGATGCTTTCTGAAAATCATAGCACGACCCGTATTTGTAAGTAGTATCCAGAAGGAGGTCAAAGGTGCCAAAATCCGACTTTAGCTGCCACAAATTGTTTGTGAGAAATTTAGTTTTTTTTTTAAGTGAACCGTTGGAGGCTATAGCTCAACCCGTACTCGTAAGCATTCTTAAGATGGTCAATAAAAAGCGAAACCTGATCTTGGGCATTTCTACGTGGCCCATGGGCTATTTCAGTTTCTTAGGAGGCTGATAGATGATGCAAGGCAAGCTAGGGCGTAGTCCAACGGTCGTTTGTAATTAATTCTTTGACCAGAAAGACAGTAGCGGAGCTCTGTAAAACCTCTATGTGACTTTGTTTATAATCAATTATTATATGCCTTATCGTCAGATGTCCACGTCGACACAAACACCAAGCATAGAGATGAATCAATTACAATGCATTAGAGCAAATTATTAAGGTAATCAGATATGATTCTTAGAACGAATTTGCTAGCTGTATGATGAATACCAAAAATTTGGAAATCAACCAAAGGAATCTTTATATTAAAATCTGGGAAAAGCTAAAAGCTTTAAGATCGATAAGTTTTACATTATTTGTATTTAGCCCAGATTTAAATGTTTGTTATACATACATATATGTAGGTAAAAATAGCAACGTTTCTTCAAGAATGATAAACAGTGATTTGGGGAAGTTTAAGTTTTTTTCACTACAAGAGTTTAATAAACACAGCAGGTTTCTACCTCAATTAGTTACAAAATCAATTTTTCTTGTCAGAGAAAACTAATTACTAAGCATTTTCAGAAAAAAATGTTTTTTGCAGCCCTTAAGGACAAGCCTTCACTGACTGTCACCTTACAAAGTCTACATGAATTGTTTTTAAACTTTTTAGAGAAGATACAATTGTTGTATGTTTCATCACCATCTTCTCTGTTTTTTTCTGTTTATGTACTCTGAAGTGTCAACAGTAACGTCCTGAACTACCATCAACTGTTATCACAAAGTACATCAGCAACAGGCTGTCGTTTAATCACAATACACAAATTTTAATTGCTATCACCACAATACTATCAAATACACCCACAAGTTGGTTATCAGAAATTTAGACTTTCTAGAGCAAAAACTGTAGATCTTGTTAATGACAAAACAGTTCCGTAATGAGATCCGACAAGCTGATAACGTATACGTCATAATTTAAATATGTAACTTATAATTACTAACAAAATATTAAATAGGTTACGCTTGAAAACTACTTACCATTCGGATAAGCCTTTCCATCTTCCTAGCAGTATACGCCAGTAGAAGCATAATTCCATAAGATCGAATTCCCAACATTATAGTAAAACTATCATAGTCCATACTTTGAAACATAATAGTAAAAAGAATATAATAATTTAAAATTAAAAGTGGTAAAAGTATGATAAAGCCAAGTAAAATGGTCAGACCCAAAGTAACCTCCACGCGTTTATAATTTGTAATCATCACTGTAAAAAGCTGGTGCATTTTGGAAATTTTGGATTGGAGTGTTTTATTCTTCTTGTGTAAATGATTTCTCAAAAGTAATTTTAAGGCACGCTGCCACGACTTGAAAAATATGTACGTAAATTCAGTAGAATACGCCCAGAAGCAAACTATATACAGCTGCACGAATGTACAAAGAATATTTTTCACGTTGTCTAGACTAAAGGAATCATTCATTATAAAATGAACAGAAACTAAAAACCCTATTATCAGAATTACTGCATAGCAATAGAAATATGCTTCACAACGTAGTTTATGTATAGATCTCTTTGACAATAAAATCTCCACACCGAATCTTTGACGGTTTGCTACTATTGAAATCCAGTCATCCAATTCAATTAATCTGCAAAAAGTGCGTTGTTATAAAATGAGGTTCGTGTAAAAGGATAAATACTTGTCTCGTGATTTGAGCAAATATGATGCTGTTAATACGATACCTTCGCAAGAAAACAATATACCTGCTAAATATTGCACCACTTTAAAAGGAATAATACATGATCATTTGATAGAAAGAATAAGAAACGGTTAATGTCATTAAAAATATCAGAAAGCAAACCGCAATGGTGCTATAAATAGAGATGGTAAAATAAGCATGTTTTGCTTCTTTGTTTAAATGTGGACATAAGCCAACTATGTTAGTTATTCCTGTTTTATATCCAAAATTGCACAAAGGTGACATAGCACAAACGACACAATCTTCAGAAAATTCTTCTTTGCATATTTTTTTGAAGATACGCATTTTGTTGAATACCATTCTTGTAAAGAGACACAAAACTACTATATTACCATTCAAACAAAGAGCCCTCCAGACAAATAAAAATGTAGCCTAGAAAGTGACATATATGAAGATGCTACCTAATATGTAAAGTAATTCAATATTTGTTGACCTACATCTAATTATAGGCGATAATTACCATTTTCTTAGTAATCGAATTCTTAATCAAACAGGCTAATAACAAAATATTGCGTTATGCTAGTACATTTATAATTTATTGATTAATCATTAGGTAATACTAAATTAACATTTACCGGTATATATGAAAACATTTTAAAATCATGGCAGCTGTGGATGAATGAGTTTTTCTTGCTCACATCAAAACATCTTTATCCGCTAGAAAATCTCAGAAATCCTCAAAAACTTTCCTCTCTTCTTCCCGTTTTGCATATCTTCATTTGCGTAGCACACGCCCATAGGCAACTGGAAAGTAGTTATCAGCGAATTGTACTGCAGATTTCTAAATTGACCTGGAAATCTGCCACGAAATTACAAAACTTAAAGCCAGAGATCCGATTTATTGCTAACATGTTTAGTTCAATCAATCTATAAGATCCAAAAATCTAAAGTTTATTCGTAAAATCAAAAAGTTATCATGTAGATTTTGTCAATGTTAGATACTTTTCAAGCATTCCACCTTTAGAACGAATATCCACACATCCAGACATCTCAAAGGATCCTTTCAAAGTTCAAAACTCCATTCATCTGCGGTTTCTTCTAAAGAGCCGCCTATTGCTTTGCCGCTGTGGGAATTTCTTGGATTGTTCACGTTTAAATTTTTCAACACATAAGAGCGTTGTGATTATACAGAATTACTGTGTGAATAGTTTATTGTTAATTAGGAATATTTGCCTTCTTGTCTTTATCTTACTCACGTCCTAATACAGTCGCCTATGATCAAGGCATGGCTTGAATTCCCCAGACACGCCGTGGGTAAAAGGTTTCCGATGTTACCAGAGTAAGCTTCACTTGGTGTTTTGGTTGATAATCATATTTCTGCATCGCAAATTTATAATTTGTTTATGGAAAACCTCATTGAAAATAGTTCCGTGAGTTGCAGACGGTTGTCTTTACTGGATTTTATCAGCCTCTGGTGTTGTCAGAATTTATTAATTGTTAGTGATTTCTTTCTGAAAGTATCGAACCTTCTCATTTATCGAAGATTTGTTAATAAATTCAACGTTTTGTTTAAAAAAACCTAATTTAATAGCGCTGAACATTCCACGTCTATGTGAAGTTGTGTATCGAAGAATGTGCCAATGTTGAACTGCTTAAACAAAGTTTTTATGTGTGATTAACTATAATTTTGTGTGGACACTTAATGTATTAAAAACACGTGAAGGGGTATTGATCATTCTGCCAGTCGCTGGAGTATTGTGAATTGGAAATAAGTTCTATAGCACTAATGCAAGTCCAAGCTTTGGTAGCGTCTTCCATTCAGTAGAACAAATCTCGTAGGTAACTAATGTAATAATGAGCACTCAAATTTAGATTTATAATAATGTTTCTTTATTATATTAAAGTTTTCATTAATATCAGATAAAAGATTTTGTAATTTTGTTGTCAGAACTGTCACTTAAGAGGTTCAGATTGTATTACTGACCTCATTGGAAATTGAACGTTGTTTGTATATTTATATCCTAGATTATCGGTGAACCCATCTCATCTCCAACGTTCAAGCTGCTGCGAGCACCACATTTAAATCTGCACGGGCATAAGGACTCATTTCTGGGTTTTGTCCATGACAAAACATATTAAAAGAAATGAAAAATTGCTATCCTAGAATGCATCGTTTTCGAGCAAAATCTAGTCTCGAAAGATTTGCGAAAATTCAAGCCCAATGTCAAAATGTCTTAAAGTCGAAACTGTCAACGCCTGAAGTAGATAATTTGATATTTCAATATAGAATAAATTAATTTAATGTTAAAGTTACTAAAAAATCATAGATTTCTATATACCGTATGGACCATTTCGAGATGCATCATAGGCAACTCCCATTTAAATTTTAAATTGTAGTTTCTATCGCTGTTATGCATTTTAGAAAAAGGTATTTTAAGCAAAAGTTGTTCTGAATTTAATTTTGAAGGTTTTAAGCGTAAAATTTGGTACTAAACATAATTTTTTATTGCTTTTAAAAATCACGCAGTAATTAGAAAGTCAAATCTAAATTCTAAAAGTTTTAAAATAAAGCAAGACAGTTATTTACTTTGAAAGTTTATCTATGTCAGGTTTATTGCGGAATCTCCTTTTCTAAGACTGACTTCCGTAATTGGCGCCCATAAATAACAAACGTTACCGGTAGAAAATTCTTCTTCATTTGTACAACACACAAATGTATTTGACCTGTATTTGATTTTGATTCTACATTTATATTTAATAAAAAGAGTAACTTACCACACACTTGACATTTTCCACATTATAGAGTAAATACGTAACTGCTATGACCATAAAGTAAGTACGAATTTCCAACATAATGAAGAATGGGCTGTATTTATCTTCTAACCATACAGACACCAAGACGTAGATATTAACAATCAAAACTGCTAATATTAGCATAAACCATAGCACAATCCCCGGGCCCAATAGGGTATGCAAATATGACATATTCTGTATAATAGCATGATGTAGCTGCCTTATTCCTTTAATAGTCTCTTCCAAATTGAATACCCCTTTTGCATCTTCCAAAGGAACTAACTCAGTTTCTTTTTTTGGATTCTCTTTGAAAATAACATAATCCAACATAACCTCCTTCACGTATCTATGAGAAGATTCAAATAAGGTTTTCAAAAATATACCTCTCATGGAAAATTCAAAAATGGTAACTAGTTGTATAAATGTTGACATGAAACAAGCTGGTCTTCTAAGTGTTGTCCAATCTAAAACTCCTGAATATTCACGTGCAAAAGTATACAAGCAGAGAAAAACCAACAAGAAGCAAGAACAGCAACAATAAATTATTCCTCGGCATTTAATTTTCTTAATAACATCATTATCCATAATCTTCTCAATTCCAAAGCATTTGCTATTCTCAAATATTTCTATCCAACCATTTAGTTCTGCCACTTTTTTGTTAACTTGAAGAATAGAATATGTCACTAACACAAAACCATTAGAAAAGTAAAACACTTCCGCTAAGATTTGCATGAATAAAATTTTATCATCACCGATAAATGTTGTACTTAAATAACTGTACCATATTATTGCAATTAACAAACCCAGTGCAATAAAAATTCCATTGATCAAGAAAGGTTTAAAAACTTTAAAATACGGTTTTACTGATGGCTTTTTAGAATGGGTGCATGCACACGATAATGGTGATAAACCCAAAAAGGCACCGAGTTTTAAAAGAGGGCTTAGTGTGCAAACCACACAATCGTTTGTAACAAAATTTAATTTTTTTAAAGGTAAGAGGGCCATTTTGCTGATTATGACGGTTTTATACGTCGAACGCCTTATTCTCGCGAAAGACAAGCCACGCCTAGTTTATTTAAATTAATGTAACAATGGCAAAGTAATTTCCTAATAGTGTTATTGAAGGACTTTGATAATTACGAAAGATACTTAATTAGATTAATAGTAGCTTTAAGTAAATGAATGTAGAAATACCATTTCAAAATCTAATTAAGAAGTTATGCAAAAAGGTTAACATGAAAGAAAATTGATTTGTCTAAAACATTTAATTTTAGTTTCTGGGTTTTAGAAATTTCTTAAAAATATTTACTTACCACACACTTGACGTTTTCTACTTTTTGAAGCAAATAGATGACTACCATAATCGTGAAGTATGTTCTCATGTCCAACATAAGGAAGAAACTTTTATATTGATCATTCCACCAGAGATACACCAAAATGTAGATATTAGCGATTAAAATTGTAAGTACCGATATGAACCATAAAACAATTTGTGGACCCAATGAAGAATGTAAAAATGACAAATTATGTATGACAACATAATGTAATTGTCTTGTTCCTTTAATATGATCTTCCAAATTAGGATCCTGCTCTAAATCTTGAATGCCTTCATTGGATGTAATACGTTTCAACATGACCCTCTTTAGGTGTCTATGATAAGATTGGAATACAAGTTCTAAAAATGTTCCTCTTATGGAAACTTCAAAAACTGTTACTAATTGTATAGATAGAGAAAGCATACAGACAGGCCTTTGTAATGTCGCCCACTTAAAATCTTCTTTATATGCTCCTTCAACAGAATAAGTGCAGAGGCAAACCAACAATAAACATAAACACCAGCAATAAATTATTCCTAGACGTCTGATCTTCTTCATGATGCGACTGCTTATAATTTCTTCAATCCCAAAATATCTTCCATTCTCAAATATCTTAATCCAACCGTTCAACTCTACCACTTTCGTATTAACTTGAAATATGGAAGATGCAACTAGAACGAATCCATTGCAAAAATGAAATATCTCCGCTAGGATTTGCATAAATAAAATTTTATCTTCACCAACAATTCTCGTACTCAAATAACTGTACCATATTATTGCACTCAACAGAACCATAGTAATAGAAATTGTAATAGCCAGATACCACTTGGAAATTTTATAGGATGCCCTTATAGATGAATTTTTACAATGGTTGCATCCGTACGAAAATGGTGACACACCCACAAGAGCTCCCAATCTCAACAAAGGACTTAACATGCAAACCACACAATTGTATGAACTAGTTTTTTTGCATTTCAGTTTTCTAATGACAGGTAACGCCATGCTAATCCAAATAACTTGTTCGAACGTTGAGATGTGAAAATCAAATAACACTTGACGTATTTAGATTAGACTGTAGTTGTGGTAAAGCAATTTATTGGTCGCGTGCTAAAATACTATTAATAGCTAAAAACACATTTATTGTGATTAAAACTATTTGTGAGGTTAATAAACTTTATTACGGTTTTTGAACCCTTAGATGATATACGGTTTTGTTTACAATTATGATGTGATCAAAGTTATTGGTGAGTTTATTAAATTGGGTTCAGTTGGTTTTAATAATTATTTATTCCATTAATCTATTTATAAATAGCGTTATAAAGTTTATTGATTTCTGTTATTACGTCGCCCCCAAAGGTGAATTCATTAAGTGATATCTGAAAACGACTTTGAAACTATCGAAGACACTACGTATAGTAAAAGTTGCAATTTTGCTTCAAATTCAAATTGGTATAATTTTGGTCCACATTAAGAAATCTCAAGATTTACAAATTTCGTCACATACTTTAACACTTGAATATTATTGTCTTAATAAGTTTGACAAATTACGGTATGAATAATCTCAATTTGTTGTTCAATTTAATACAAATAGACAAAACAACATTAACAATCTCGTTGGTTACAATAATGTTGGTGTGATTTGGACCTACCTGATGCTACTCTTTCAGTATCTCCCCTATCTGTGATGATTAAGATACTACAAGTAACGCTGTTAAGATATCAAATTTGTTTTAATACAACAAATGAAAGTCAAATATCATTTTAACAAAACCAAAATCACAAACCTGTAGCAAATCAAATTATTGTATAGGTAACTGTAAGAAAAAGTTGGGGCTTGGGTGACCAATTTTTCTCTTTTCTTTCCGTGTTAAATAATGAACATAAGGTTGAACAAAAGATATCTTCATCTAATAATCTCTGGAATCTGTGAGTATATCAAACATTTGCAAACACAAAATCTAACTACTTATCTAGGCTGACAGTGTCTTCCTTTCCTGAGATCAATCGATACAAACCAAATTAAGATTCTTGCATTTTTAATGAATACATCATGCAAATGCAAAGAAAACACTTTCAGCTTTCCCCATTCAGGTTCCAAAAGTAAGCGTATCATCATGTTATAGTTTTGTTAACGATAAACATTCGATTGAAAGCACCAGTTTATTATCATTTATCATCAATTTGTTAGCAACTCGCAGGAAAGTTTCTATACTCAACGCAACGCAAAAAAAAATTACAAACTCAATTCATAACCGTAAAAGCCTCACAAGTAGTTTAGTTTCAGTTTGATAAGCTTAAGAGCCTCCGGCAAAAAGTATTTTGGCCCGTTTTCAAATGGGTGCTCAGATGCCCTTATTCTTAAATTGAAAAAAATTAAATCATTTAGCAACAGCGTCACGGGCCTGGGGTCAAAAGCTTTTTGCGAGTTCCTAGTCAGACTTAAGAGAGGCCCTCTGATCTAGTGTGTGTGCAAACATTCTCTTCAAAATCACCTGATTTAACCTGCATTTTAATTTTTGTGTGTAGGTCTACTATCTGTTCTAGCAACATATCTAAAGTCCTACGCAATCGTGACGTGGAAGTATGTAGACTGTACAGCACTTCCTTAACCACTAAGTCGAGAAGAAATGATACTTGGGACTTATTAACAGTAAATTGGATGAAATAACTTTTTCACTAATCTCTAACCTCAAAAAGTTTAAGTCGAGCCTCTTTGATTCTTTATCTGATATATTAATTGGTAGTAATGCTGCTGGTAATATCACTTACCACTACTAGTTGCAGTTGATCGAGAAACTAACATCATCAAGTGCAAAAATGCGTCTCAAAATAAAATGATAACCAAATCTGATATTCTCAAATTCTTTGATCCCATCTCTTTTGTTATTAAAATAAACAATGTTAAAAGTCTTACTAAATATGTGTAGGAAAGAAGATGCCGATTAGTTCAAATTCATTGCTGATGTCAGCACTTGCCTTAAGTTACGAACGGTATGGATGACATGTCACTCATTCGATCTCCTTTTAAACCGAAGATGTTTTTGTACTCTTTCAAAAATCCCCGGAGTCGTACGTATTGTCTCACTGGCATGTTCTATCCGCTTTCTCAGCTCTTCTAAAGTATTAATTGGCCTTGAATAGATTAAACATTTTAAATATCCCCACGTAAAAAAGTTTAACGGATTGAAATCAAGAGACCTTAGCGGCCATTTAAAGAGGAGGTCCTCGTCCTATCCACTGGTTATTAAAGGTTTCATTTAGAAAATGCCTTACCAAAAGAGAAAAATGCGCAGGTGCCATATCATGCATAAACCATAACTGCATTTTATCAGCAAAAGGTAGTTTAAAATTACTTTGCGTTTTTTAATAGAGAATCATAGATTCTTATGTCTCTATTAATTAAAAAATGTGCTATATCTCTAAAATGGTTGAGGTGCGTACTCATGTTGATTACGACTTTTTTGATTGTCGCAATGAATGCTATAACGTGGCTAAAATATCCGACAACATTTTTAAACACCCTGTATAAACAGATTGTATCAAAATTAAGGGAAAGTGTTCTTATGTCTTATCAATAGCAATTACTGGCCGATGATTTTTGTTCATTAGTACGTACACCTAAACCTAATAATTTTTATGGTAATCACAATTGAGCTAGTAATATTATAAACTGTTATTATCGAAACGTTAGAGGACTAAATAACAAAATAAATGAATTTTATTGTAGTTTGTAACGGTCACTTTTTGCTACCGTTCCATGTGTTATAGAGTATGATTATTTCCAACGTCGAGTTTATAAAATTTGAACCGCCGTTAGCGAGCAAGATTCCTCTTTAATTGTGTTTAACCTTAAAATCCGGTTAGTAAGTTTGAATGGGATAATGTCATCCTCATCATAGTAGGGTTATATTTTTTTAATTAAAAATCTCTTCGTGATTTGACTAATTATTTTCTTGGCATCTTGAGTGTGAAATAAATAGAGAATCGGGTATTGAGTTTGATGCTAATTATCACGACTTTCTGATTTTTTCCTAAATGGTTTCTCAGATAGAATTCTAACAAAGATTTTGTTAGCAAGAATTTCAAATTTCCCCTGCAGAGTTTTACGTTGAATGACCCGATTGGTTGAGCGACTTGTCCAATAGGTTGCAAGTGTTCTTCTTCCGACAAAGGGGCAGACCGTTTGGTTGGTGTAATTTTCGTTTCCTTGTTTATATCAACGGTGGTTTTGATGGGGTTTCTTTTTCACCTGTAGCTTCTTAGAGCGCGGGGTCAAGGACACTTTCTAAAATTTAATATTCTTACTTTTGGAAGAAAGGGTATGGTTTAAAGGGGAACAACACTTAAGTAGATTTCTGGTTGATTTATCATCGCGACTTCTGCCTCAGGAGTTATTTAAAAAGGTAAATTTTGTTAATTTCAATTTTTTCCACTGACTTGGAAAACACCAGCTCATCTCCACACATTGGATACAACTCGACATGCAAAAAAACTTTCTGCAACTTATTTAAATAAATTAAAAGAATGTTATCAGCCACACTTAAATAATTACAAATTTTGTATTTAGTTAATTTTTTTTACTGTTAACATTATTTACTTTTATTGATGATGCCTCTCTTATTTCTTATAATTTTTTTTGCTATTAGTACTTGGAACACGAATTTAGAAGGTGCTCTGTATTTATAGGTTATACAGATCTGTATCTCAGCGGGGATTTCTGAGTAAGTTATATTAATTTATACTAACCGAGAGTTTTCGCAATATAGTGGCAAGAGCGAAAGTGCAGTTAAGATAATTAAAAACATTTAAAGGCATTTTCACTATACAAACCCACGTAACAATTTAATCTATGTACTTACCACTGTACTAACCTCTTCCGCTCCAGCCAAAAACGCCATTGTAGCAATTGTAAGCCCATATGCTTTCAAAGTTGTAAAAATATCACCACTACCGTGATTACTATATAACAGGATTAACGCGAAAAAATTATTTATTTGCATCAGTACAACTACTAATAGTTCTATAAAAAATGCTATATAATAAAATGCATTAAATTGTTTATAATTCAAGAATAGGCTTGTGTACAAGTTTTTCAGTCTTTTAAGTCTTTCTTCCAACGGTGCGTCTTTTGGTAAAGCATTAGCAACTTCTTTAAAAATAAAATGTTTACTTATTTGCAGCTCCGTAATGTGTTTGATTAAAATATTTTTAATTTCTTTATGGCATTCGAGAAATAACATTTTATATAAAAGATTAACTAATGTAATTTGCAAGTTACTGATAAAGTGAATATAATTGGTAAGAGAAAATACAAACATTCTAGCTAAGAAAGCGGGTAATGGTTTGTATCCAGATTTACCAATTGTATATGCTAGTAGTAAAATCTGAACAAGTATTAATAGAGAGACAAAAAAACGACATTTTTTAATTAGGTTTTCTGATAAAGTTTTGGTCAAGAATGTGTCGAATCCGTAATATTTCCTGTTTTCAATTAGCAAAGTAAGACCATTCAGTTCAACTAACTTTTTATTGCAGTTTACTAGACCCTGAATGAGAAATCCAAGAGCTGAGATATTTTCAAGAATTATTGATAATTTAATAATAACATCCAATTCACTATTTGTAGCAACAGATAAGTCATACAGGTAATATACAGTACTCAGTACAAGTGGCAATGTAAATACCAAGGAGAGTAAAATGGATTTAACGGATTTAGTAAATATTAGAACAGCAGATGGATTTTTTGAATGCGGACAATTCGTTGCTATTACGGAACTTCCACATATTGATCCCATGAGAAACACTACCCGAAATGTGCAAACAACGCAATCACTTGGTGCTTGATTTAATGCCATTTTTGTTTGCAACTACCCGAAACTCAAGAATAGTAACTTCATAATTATATCAGCACAAAGCATTCCTTTGTAATGTGCTTCAACAGTCTGAATGACCCAGCGTTAATTGATTAACTATTATTTTATAAAGTGTATCAAAATTGCTTTGCAAATAATATGAGACACTATTAGCTTTTTTACGTTGCATTAATAAAATTAATATTCTTATGTATTCATATTAAAAGACGTTATGAAATCGATTACCTTGACACATTAATTTTCATAACACAAACTTATTTGGGAATATCATAATCGGGCACTTTCAGTCATTTAATTTGTAATACATACCTATCACAACATGATCTCTAGATAAAAAGAAACGTGTAGCACACTCAAAAACACGCATGCAATCTTACTAATTTTATCTATTTTTATATATAACTGCCGTCTCGCTAGAAAGAGAATCTTCAGAAACCAGCTCGGCAAAAGAATCCTCTAGCAGTAGCGCTTCACCATAGACAGCGTTATTTTGGCAGCAAGTACATCGTTGTTGGTTAGAGAGGCAAAGAACAAACAGATAAATATTGAACAGGAAGAAACGGTAGCAGCAAGTCCTGTAATCCTACGGGATTATCGATCTTGGTTGACCAAATGCCCAAGTGGTTTCACTAAAAGTTGCAACGGCAACGACCAAACCAAATCAAAAATCAGAAGGGCTAAAAGAGCAACTGGTAAGCAACTAATTGTGCTTTCCAAGAGCCGCAAGGGAGAATAGAGACATCTTTCGAAGTTTTGCCAAAAACAAAACTGTAAAGAAGAAAGTTTCTCGCAATCATCTGATAAACAAGCTTGTGTGTAGTCTTCTTAGAAAGCGTCACCTTCAGTCCTATCCGAGCAACAAAGGTGCCTTGGCCAAAAAAAGATAAAGTTTTGATTTCGGGCTCAGAAGGTAAACTTAAAAGGGTATCAATGGTGCAAAATTACCTATTAGATCTGTATAGGATTGAAATTTAATAATTCTTATTGTACATTTATCTGATTTTTATTATTTAGATTTAGATTATTCAGAAAGGTCGAAACACTGAATTTTAGACTTTGTAAGCATGGTTGTTTATCTGATAAAGATTTGCTATGTTTTGGGATACCGCCCTACTTGGTCTGAAGAGAATTTCAAGCATATTTTTAGTTTTTAGAATCCAAGATGGTCATGACATACAAATATTTACAAAATGGTGCATGAAGGTCGACTATTTTAAGCTTTTAGTGGTTTTTTAATTTTTAATTACGCCCCGATTTTAACTTAGTATGTGTGTACAAATGTGCACTTGTTTTCAAGTCAAAATCATAAAATGTCCTATTACTACGTTTCTTTTTATTTCGATATATGCCTCAGAAACATTTTAATACAACAGAAGATTTTTTAATTAATCTCCTCATTATATCTTGAGTGTTACAAAAAATAATTATTTCGTTAAAATAAATCCCTGTTAGTATATTTTTAAAGTTAAATTCTTACATGCTATAATAACACTAACCTACAAACTAATTATTTTTATGTTCAAAGCATGAAATTGGCTATTTCTTAAAGTATTTAATTCCGAATTTGCTTTCTGAACTTTTTTATCGGGTAGGAATTTTAAACAGCACGCGTTTAAACTTTTGAAACATTTTATTTTTAACATTTTCTTTTGTTAAGTTAAAATCTTTTTAAATTTAGTTAAAGCTAATATTTAAGCATTTTTGGGCTTTATTTTCCTTTGTAACGGCCTTCACGTTGCGCAATCTCCTGGTGAAAAAATCTAGATGGAAGCCCATGAAATGTATCTTTAGAAACATATTACACCCCAATCTTTCTAATTTTATAATGAATCAGTCACAAATTCTCTGTAGTTTGGAGGTTTATGATTTTCAAGAAAGTTTACTACAACGTTTTTGAATGATTCCCACGCAGGCAATTCTGTCTCACTTGGAATCATGATAAGGGTCTTTTATCAGCTCTCTTTTCTGAGGCTCCACAAAAATTCCTTCATTGAGTTTTACCTTATTTATTCTCGGGAACATACTTTTTAGATATACAAAATTTTCAATCAACCCAAGTTTTATACGGAGTGGCAAAGGGGAGACTTTTGCAGGACATGTTTTTTCCCAGTTGTGAGATCGTTTCTTAGAAGCCACTGTCTTTTTGTAAAGTGGTTCTTGCGATCTTCGCTATTGCATTCACAGAGAAAGCGACAAAACTTTGTGTATCCTAGTTGCAAGTCAAGCATCAAGGCTATTACCTTTAGATCACTACAAATATGCCTTAAAGTTGTCGTAACTTATTTTTACCAGAAGAGTGCGTATATTTTCATGTTTTTTTCATATTTGCTACAAGCAGAACAGATGGATTTTCGTTGCCATTATGCAGAAGTAACGCTTTTAAACTGGTTTTTGAAGAATATCAAAAGCTTCCACTCTTGAGGAGGCTCTTGTTCCATTGCATTCAAAAGAGAGTTAACATCGTTGCAATAAACTACGTCATCTCCGTTGAAAAGCAAATGTTCAAACGCATATTTTGATCCCTTGATTCACAAATGCCAACCTTTGAGTCGTGAAACCAACAGTTTTGCCTGGAATTTCGAAAGGCTCAGATTCCTAACTAAGCCCTTTACATCAGCCTAAAATTACCTTAACGAAAAGAAAATGAAAGCTTACAGACACAAGAATTCTTGACAAATCCAAAAGATGTTTGAAATTAAAGGCGCCAAAAGCTGAAGGTCACAGGAAACCAACGGCCAGCCCACGCTGCTTCTTGTGGACTAACACCATGTGTATAGGTTCCCTATGGAACAACACTCTGTATATTGGTGGCTCTATAGAATATCACCCTGTATACGGACAGCCTATAAAAACGTTTGCAATAAACATTTCACTTTTTAAATATGATTTTGAAGTGAAAACTCAACGCTTCAACGTTTCAATAAAGCAACAAAACTAAATTTTACTACAGTTTATTATCCTCAAGAAAAGATTAATGTTTGAAATAAATATATAAAAAAATAGCATTAAAACTTATAAGAAATAATAAAATAACGAAAGAATTATAATTCAAATATCCCATTTAAAAGGGGTAGAACCGAACTATAAATAAAATTAAGTTAAAAGAAAAGTAAAAATTTATCATTTGCTAAATAAAAGAAAATTGTGCTCGACTGTAATTTAATTTTTCCTTAAAACAAAACAAACGATTACTTTTAATATGATTTAAAAGCGCAAAATATCTGGTAAGATAACTACTGTTACCCCTGAACGTTCAGTATACAAGCTAATTAATTATAAGAGTCGGTAAAGATTTAAAACAAAAAGTTTTCATAAATCTTTCAAAAAGAATTTTAACCTTACGCACACAAAATTTACATTAAATAATAAAAAAGAATATAAATAAAAAAGATAGTTCTTACATTCTATTCTTTTCCCTGGATCTTGGCTATTTTGACATACTATCGAAGGTTCATCGAGGTGACCAAGAACGTCAGAAAGCTGACAGGACCCTGAGCTGCAGGTTGTAATTGATCCAATATGCGCCGGGCTTTCTTTATTACGTAGAAATTCCAAATAATACTAACGCGATCAAACTTCTTTAAAAAACTGATCTTAGCGAACTGAAACTATATCTTTAGTGTTTACTGCAACGTTTCTTTGTTTTAAAGACACAACACATAACAACAGTTTCCAAGGTAATTGTTTGAACAACAAACAGAAGAAAGATATCGGCACTAAAAGAGTTCGAATCACGGACGACGAAACCGTCTTACTTTACCCCAACAAAGGACCGACTACGGTGACACAGTTCACCTTTTAACGCAAAACTACAAAGTTAGCAGGTTTAACCTTTCTGCTTATAAGCTTACTTTCAGATGCGCCTAGCAAGGCGATATATTTTTAATCCCCTTAAGAAGCTTTCTTCCGAGATTCACAAAATCCAACAAATGCAAACACAAAAAAATTATAGTAACTTAATGTTGTAATAAAGACGTCCGCGTCCAAAACATTCAAAAGGTAAAGATACAGCACGAGCAGCGCACGGCTGACCCCCGAAGGGACGGCCTGCCACTTTGACAGATCAGATTTGACTCTCTAGAAACGCTCAAAAATGATTTGACGCACAAGCAATTTGAAGCAATAAAAAAAACTGGTGGCACACTGTATTATGAAATCGAATATATGAAAGGATATTGATCATAGAAAGTTACTGATACCTATTTGGTGTAGATAAATCCGTCTTTCTTTTAAACATAAATTTGTACACAGTAAGCATTTCAAGACTCGAAAGTAAAGACAAAATTCCTCAAATTGATAATAACAGAAAAATATACTCAAGATTCATAAACAATCTCAAACTAAAATAAAGAGCACGTTTTGACAATAAAATTACATATCAAATTTTATAAATGAAGCCTAAGCAAAATGCCCTCACAGCAAATGAATGATTCTAGCAACAATAAAAGAAACATAAAACAATTTGTTGAATACGTTTTAGGATAGAATAAAATAATAAATTTGTATAAAATGCAAATACTAAAAACGAAATTTAAATTTCATGCTTGAAATATGCCCAGAAGTTTATTGAGTTCACAAAAAAAGATGGATCCACACGTAACTTTTATTAACATTTAAATTAATGTCACAGAGATATTGAGTAAACTAAATGTAATTTTTATGAGAAATCTTACAATTTCTGTTCAATGTTATAAAAGGAAGATTCCTCTTCTTTTCGTTTCTTAGAATGGATTGTAACAAAGTAAAATTTATTTTCGACCTAACATGAAAAGAATATTTTGAGTCTAAAAACCATACAATTTGCCTAAACTGGGAAACTTTCTGAGATCGTAAGATACAGAATAAATAAATTAAATATCTGAAGGTTTCCACAATATGATGGTAAAGTCAAACGTAGGGTTAAGATAATTAAAAATAATATCACTGCAGACTCTTACTCAGTAAGCTGCCTAATATCTAATTTGTCAAATCGACAATACATTGTCTTTTTTACTTACTCAGCAAAAAACAAAGGTGCCTAATTATTATTATCATACGTTTATTATACATGTAAACTTGAATATATAAATTTGAGTTTTCAAAAGAGTACTCCTTCTTGCAGAGTAATTTTGAACTGCGCTCGTATTTAAATATTTTTTAGATTTTCATTGTCTTCTCGTATAAAAAACTTATTTTCGCACGATAATGTTTTAAAATTTCTAATTCAAATTAAAAAAGTAAAATAAAGGTCGAAAATCATCAATCATCCTTTTAAATTAATTTTTACAGGTTAAGTCACTTTCGTATTTTGAACTCAGTGCATAACTGGATTACGTTTTTTTGAGGTTTGTCATTCACTCTGTGATCTCATTGTGATGTTGGCTCTTGAAACAACAGGTTGTTATGATTCGTGAATGTTTGTTTTTGTTGGTGTAATTTACTCCTAAAGTGATAGTTAGAGTGGAAATTTGTCTGTTGTTAATTTCCACTGAACTATATTGATTGTAAATTTTGTATATTGGGTCATCGCATATTGTACCCTGCAGTCTGGATAAGGAAATGCTGGGAGTAAACCAAAGAGAATTTGGATAATTACGATACCTACCGTTTGAGCTGTGAACTTGAAAGGACAATATTGTGCAATCATACTGAAATTCTCCATAGGCGTAGTCATCTTTCCTGCTTGATTCAAACTTAATTGTGGTGAGCTTGAATAAAAACGTTTTATAATTGCACGTACATCATCACCGAAATAATTTGGATTGTGAATAAATTTTAATCACGTCATCTTAATCTTGAGTTTAAATAAAAAAATTTAGTAGATAATAAGTCTGCCTCGGACTTGCGTTTTCTTCCGAGATCAAGAAAACACGCGCTCAACTGAATTTGGTATATTTGTTGTTCTTTTTTAATTGAATAAGTAGAGTTGTACTGAAGACTTGTTATTATTTTACCCGTATATCCCACTTTAGATTGAAGTTGTTTGACACCCACAATCAAAACGAGCTTTTTTACAAGAACGGCAAGGTTTAATAAAATAAATTTGTTTGTACCAAATCTTTTATCTCTGGTCACGGTAAATAATTACGGCTTAATAATACTTGTATGTTTTAATGTTTCCCCTCTTTTATGTAAAGCAAAAGGTAATCTAACAACGTAATGTCAATTTTCATTTCAACTGTGAACATGAAAAAGTTGATGCTACCCTTTTGGTGGTTTTTTAATCCTCTAGCGGTATTTGGGGATTAGGTAAGTATATTTTTAATTTAATTTACTAGAAGCGAGTAGTCTCTATATTTTGGTTAAACAAGAATATTCCAGTATTTCACCTGATGATGCCACGGTCGTGAAATATAGATATACTAAGTCATAGGTTTCAATTACTCATTTCTTATCTGTCTGATCAAGTTTGCAGCATAATTTACAAGAACCCAATAGCGTAAAAGTCCCCACCACTTTAATTCCTTTGTTTATAAATACTACTTAGCTGCAAAAAACAAGAAATGAACGGAACCTCAAATGACTCTAAACTCTAAAAGAAATCTTTTGTAAACTGTGTTGTTAGTTTGAAAGATTATGTCTGCCTAAAATTAATTAGCGCTTTGCAATAAATATATTTCATTAATTAATTTTGCTATCGTTTTAATTAGGGCTAGACATAATTATAAATTAAAAGATCTGCCAATTTATAAAATAAAGTGATTAAATATTCTACTCTAATTCAGATTCTATTATCTATTTAAGTTGCTTTTAAGCTGTCAGACCCTAGACAATTTATTGCTAGTAATGGAGTGAGAATGTGCATTTTAGAGACAAATATATTTGGACTAATTTTTTTTAACTAACCAATCAGGATTATGTGTCTGTCTTGAACCCCAATCAAATGCGGATACAGACAAGGACTTTGATGATTCTTTACAACAGAGTATTGACCCTCTAGCAAGCACCTCAACTCGTTTTAGGTCCAAAACTACGCCACTCAGGTGGAAGACAGATTTTATTGATTTTATTTCTAAAATTCCTAATATAGACCATCAATTTAGACTTACTACAGAAAACGTACCTGTGACATACCTCCTCATCCAGATGAGTGTTTCAAAATTCTTCACAACGTTAACTAAGAGTTAGCCGTTAATAATTATGTATCTTTTTCTATTAATATTATATCTGTCCAGTGGCAACTGAATTTGCTGGTTAAAAAAACATAGAAGACGTCATTTGCAACAATTTCCATAAAACCATATTATCTTGCGTAATCTGTACTTTATTATTACAAAAGTAAGTCAAGGCCTTAAAAGGTAATAACTTCTGTTTATGCTCGATATTAGAGTGACCTAGATAATAGGTGTTTTCGAAATTAGTGATTTATTAGATAGTACATATAATTGGCGGTTGTGGGTTAGTCAACACTATTTTCAAATTATTTTTCCACATTGCTAGATTTGAATGCTACAGCTTTAGTATGGAATACTATCTAGTGTGTTAGATGTGTTAAATAAAAATGAAATTGTAAAATCTCCACTCTTTAATATGTTTCAATTACGGTCACAGAAATGTGTTTTTTGCTCTATTAGAATAGATATGAAATTAGGAGCTTTCATAGGGATAACTCCTTTTTCAACAAAATGTATACACAAATATCCAGAAAAGGTACAAATTATAAATTGTTCAAAGTTTTACCTTACAGTTTCGTGGTTCATTGGTTTATTAATAGTTAGTGATTGTGTTTATAACCTTTACCAATTATACATACTCCTAAAAATCGTTGATACATTGAAAATTATACAACTAATTACAGATATATTATTTAATATGAAAACAGGCATCGTAATAATCTCTTGCTTGTTTTCACTTACAAATGCAAGGAATCATTACACCGGATTGATAACAATTTTACAAAATGCTGAACAATATGGTGTGAATGATTTCATAAACGACAAACTAAAGCAAAATCTTCATCTTTTTTGTGTTGGAGGTTGTTGGTCAATATTATTCTTAACCATTGGAGATGCTTTCTATCTTGTTTATACTTCTAATAATTTTGGTTTTAACTATATTGTAATAAAGTTGACAGTGAGCCTCATTTGTTTCTATATTGATATGGTAATAATATACCAATACACAATAAAACTAATTATATACAGACATATTTTACGTCAGGGCTACAAGAGTGGAATGAACAAGTTGATGACATACAGTGAAACTTTAGATTTTGATAAAATCAAAATAAAGAATTTAAATGAGACGTCATCAAGAATACAAAGGCTTCATCTAGCTGTTATAAGAAACATAACCGTTTTGTGTAACCAAATAAATCCTGCAACTTTGCTCTGGATAGTTATTACATCAGTTACTCTGGTAGCAAACGTATACATAGTATTGGAAGTTTATGTAACTGAAAATTCAGATCTGTTTACAATAACAGATGTTTGTGCCCAAGCTAGATTGTTTAGCACGGTGTTACTGTTGGTTCAAAATATGTTATTGGTTGAAAAACTAGGACAAGTGGTAAGTACTACACTCTTCTTAAACTTTTTACTGTAGTATAGTCAACATGCTTTATTTCTCCAATGCAAACAATTGTCCTGTCCTCATTGTAAAAATCACCATATGCATAAACTTTTTTCGTATTCTCAAAGATTGTATCGCAAATTAATTACATTACAGTTTAATTAGAGTAAATAAGAGTAGATATTAGGGAGATGAGAATATATTGCAGATAATATTATTAGTTTATACTACATTTTTGAAAATATTTTAATTGAATTACCAAATAAAAAACGCTATAGAGATTACAGATTTTGAGTTAAAGGTAAAGAGAGCCTCTTGATCAAGAATTTGGAATAATTACATGCTAGTATATTAGTCCATTTACTATAAAACGCTTTCAAGAGCCTAACCCATAAAAATGATTGTAAACTGTGGGCCAGGAAAGAGAATGGTAACTTCGCTTATCTATTTGTTACCAACTACCATAATATTCTGGACGAAAATAACAATCACTCTAGTTGTTTTTTGGCCAACCACTGATTTAACTACTTTCAATTGATTTGACGTATGCAGGCTAGAAATGTTCGTGCAGGCTTACCAAGGAAAACAAAGATTTCACTTCTGGTGTGAACCCATAGACCCCTCTTTGGAGCCTTTTGCAAAATCTAATATATTGAAACTTTCTTTTTGATACACTTTACCATATCAATTCCTAGGTATTCTCACATAACAAATGTAAACTGAAACGACACTCTTCGTTGATCGAGACAAAAGGTACGAAAGAAAAAACTAAAGAGAATCTAATTCTTGAAAGGTCAACGACTACTGCAGATCTTGCTGTGATATCCTGAAAGCTTACGTTATTTTTAAAAACAAATGTGGAGAAACAAGCATGGACCGGACGTCTGTAAAATGAGTGCCCTTCCAACTTGATCATCCGCTTTCTATTATTAATATACTCCTCTGATAAGTATGTGACAAGAGAGGCAAGAACAACGCAACTTCTGATGTGACTGACTGACTCCAGCATTTTTACAAAGAAGGATACAAGACTGCTGAACCTTAATGCGTTTACATCGTTATAGTTTTTCTTTTTTTCTGTGGCATCTCTTGATACAATGGCAGACTTCCCGCTAGGGCTTGTTTTATTCCTATCTAGAAAAACTAGACTTCTCTTATAAATTTTCCAAACGACTAACTTGCGTAAACAAAATAATACAAAAGTTAACTGTACAAGGTAGGTAAGTAGTTGGAACAATTGTCAAGTGTTAAAAACGCGACGAACAAGTTATTCTTATATCCATAGCTAGCTATATTAGTACATGGCAATTTGAGACAAATTCTCAAAATTCTGTATAGCTTTTCAAAGATCCACGTGTTATTTGTATTAGTCACCATTATGTCCCTTTTTGGAAAATACATACAACAATTTATTGAAGCAAATTTCAAATCAAAATGGGTATAGTGGAAAAAGAAATCTTCCCCGAAATTTTTATCATCACTTCCTAATCCTTTGATGTTTTTATTTTGTGATACATAAGATCAGCGAACGACGCGACGGCGCAAAAGTGCAAAGATTAAACTTTTCTCGCTTTATACGTTTTCTATGGTTGCAAAACTGCTAGATCGATTTTACTGATTTTTGGGTATGCAGCATCATAATTTCACTTTGGTGTCTTAATACCGAAAATCAAAAACCGTTGTTGAGTTTGGTTCCATGACTATAGGTCTAGATTGAATTTTCAAGAAACCAAAACGCTGATTCTTGTACTTATTCTTTTTAATGAACCTATAATATAAGCTATGAAAAAACTCTTTGTGCACCTCTGAGATCTAATCTAACTCAGTTCTGTAGTGAAAAAGATA
This sequence comes from Ignelater luminosus, assembly GCA_011009095.1. Taxonomy (NCBI): domain Eukaryota; kingdom Metazoa; phylum Arthropoda; class Insecta; order Coleoptera; family Elateridae; genus Ignelater; species Ignelater luminosus. The sequence continues at coordinate 7,714 of VTPC01002811.1, read as the reverse complement.
TTACCTCAAATTAAACCCTGTGTGCTGTGTTATCTGACTATGACGCAAATGGATAGGAACTGAGAAAAAGACAATTAGATAAAATCTAAAAGTAGAGCTGCAACAAAAATTCATACCCACAGGTTGTTTTGATATTCTAGATCTCATATACATAAGCAGCGAGATTACTACAAGAAACTATAGAAAGAAAAATCTTTTAATACTCTCTTAACACTTTAAGAACTCTGCAAGGTCTCTGTTGTGGTAGATGATTCTGAGATGCAACATTTTCTGTTCATGAAGAAAAACCACAAACTACAAATCAATCTAGATTCTACGTCAGTTATTGGACCAAAATGGCCCTTTTCAGCACTACTAAAACTATCAAATTTATTACTTTATTAGTGTGTTTCATTCTAAATATTACTAAGTCACATTTGAAACACCCTGTATATTAGTTCAATATATTTTTGGTATTGTGCTACACATTGTTGAAACATCTGTATACTCGATTATCGCGTCCTTGAATCCAAGTCAAAATGCGACTGGCGGTTGTAGTAAACACTGATTGTTATCAGTATGTGGTAACCATTTTCATAAATACTTAATGATCTCACCAGCCGGTAAATTCTAAAGAATTTGTTTCAAACACGCCCTAACTTACACAAAGAAAATTTTAACAAAGAAAACTCAAGGTCTAGAAAAATAAGAATTTTTTAAATTTTAGTTTTTAATTCTTATCTTATCACCTTTTATTGTGGGTATTCAATACACCTATTAAAACATTTATTTTTATTCTACATTGTAATATTTCGTGTTTAAGAAGGAACGCAATGGTGACAATTGAATAAAAAAAAATTTATTAAGCCAAAAAATTCTTGATCTAATTCAGTTAATAAAAAGAAAGAAGAAAATTGCTAGTATCTAAATAGTGTTATAACAAAATAAAATTTAATTACTCCTCTAATATGTTTAAATTACTGTCACATAAGTGTGTTGTTTGTTCTATTGGAATCGAAATGAAATTAGGAGCTTTCATAGGGATAACTCCTTTTGCAACAAAATGTATACACAACTATCAAAACAAGATACAAATTATAAATTATTCAAAGTTCTACATTGCGCTTTCGTGTTTAATTGCTTTATTAATAATTAGTGATTGCGTTTACAATTTTTACAATTTATGCGTACTTATCCCATTTGCTGATACATTAAAAGTTGTACAACTAATTACAGATTTATTATTTAATATTAAAGTGGGTGTAATTATTATATGTTGCTTGTTTTCACTTAGAAGTGCAAAGAATCACTACACTGGATTAATAATAATTCTACAAAATGCTGAACAATACGGAGTGGATGATTTTGTAAACGACAAGCTAAAGCAAAATATACGTCTTTTCTGCGTTGGGGGTTGTTGCTTAATATTATATTTAACTGCAGGATTTGCATCTTACCTTATTTACATCTCTAAGTTTCATTTTAACTATATTGCAATAAAGTCAATAGTGAGTCTCCTTTGTTTTTATGTCGATATGGTGTTAATATATCAGTCCGCTCTAAAATTAATCTTGTATAATAAAATTTTACGTCAATACTACGAGAATGGAATGAACAAGTTGATGATTTTAGAGTCTGACAGAATCAAAACAAGAGTTGTTTTAATTGAGACCTTATCAAGAATGCAAAGGTTTCATTTGACTGTTATGAGAAATATAAACGTTTTGTATAACCAGATAAACCCTTCAGTTTTTTTCTGGATAGTTATCACATCAGCTACTTTGGTAGCTAACGTATACATAATTTTAAAAGTTTTTATATCTGGAAATTTGGATATACTTACAATAATCGATGCTTGCACCCAAGCTAGATTGTTTGCCACAGTATTTCTGCTGTTTCACAATATGTTATGGATTGAAAGACTAGGACAAGTGGTAAGTGCTACGCTCTGGTGTGTGATTAACCTGCTCTATTTTTTCTCTTCCTCTTTAATCTTGCCCAACTGAATATCCATAATTGTTTTGTCTCTTTGGCAGAAATCATTACAGAGAAAAATAATCGCAAATAAATTACATTGCAGTTTAGTTAGTGTAGATAAGAATAGATTTTTAGTGAGCTGAAAACAGACATCAATAAAACAAAGGTAAATTAAAATTAGTTTTTTTTAACTAACTGCCGCCATATTTAAAACACTAATCACTTAGTTGTTCTTTGGTTTATTCAGGTAATAGACGGTGGCATTGAGTTATAGTTTTAGAGGCAACCAAAGCCGTGTGTGCAAGATATCAAGCCTGCAAACCGGAATAGTGAGGCTGCGATGTTGTTGTAACTTACCAAATAAAACAAAGGTGCTACCTTTGGTTTTAACTTAGTAGCCATTAGTCCCTCTACAGATTTTGGTTAATCCAATAACTGGAAGAAGTCTTCTATAGTTGATATGTACGGAGATCAAATCAAGAATAAAATCTAGCTTTGATAAAGTAGAAATCTCAAAAAATAAAATCATTCCTCCAAAACAATTCTAGGCGAGGTGGACCTAAACAAGCAAATCTCTGCAAAGTGGCTTTTCATAACTAAATTTTTTCTAACCAGCACAACATTTTAGCTAAGATTACTACAAGGCTTATCTAACCGATTCTAGCTGTGGTAGGACACATAAATATTCAAGAGTTTACTAAATTATTTCAGATGCTACTTTCCATGTGATTAAAAACACAAGCTGCAAATCTTCCTTGTTGAGTCATTAAATGAAACCAACATAAATAAACAACACAAATATTACATACTAATCATTCAAATGGTTTATCCAATCAGCACGTCGTCCAAGAACATTAAATACTTATCCAGACTATACTTTGGAAAACTTACGAAAAAAATGCTAGGATTTGAACCAAAGCAGACCAACACAAAGTAACATTCAAAACCAGCGCTAACATCTTGAGAACACTATCAAACGCTAAAGAAAGACTTTATTAACCTCCAGAATCAAGAACAGTTGGGTTGCTGAGTTCAGTTCCATCGGAATAGGTCTGGAGTGAACAAATTAATGATTTTTGAGTAGGTAAAACAGAGAATACAAATAGGAGAATGAGGTTATCACTGTACTTAAGAGACCAAGTAGAAAAAAGTCACGTAAAACAATCCTTCCTTTTTGGGAAAGTATCCAAAAATTAGATATCTTCGTAAAATAAGCTCTTCTTGATAGTTTAGTGTCGTCCAATTTGCTTTCGCATCCTAGACTAGGAACAAATGTTAATCCGAGCGGCGGACGGCAAAAATTATGTATTGCGTTGACTGATTTATGTGTTGGGGTTAAATTTCGTTTAATGAAGACTCTCAGAGAAAGGATTGTAAATGTCAAACGGACGCGTATGACGTTCTTAATGGAATCTGGAACTATTATACAAACAGAGCGAAATCTCGATGCCAAGACTGACAAATTTCATGGGTTACTATGACTTGCGGATATCATGCATTGAAGTATATCCGGATGCTGTGTTGAGGTAAATGGGCAAGGACTCAAAACAGGGCAACTATGCAAAATCTAGAAGTTAGAGTTGAAGATTCATTTGGAGTTTAAATTTGCACTGTGTCTTTCGAATGTTAGTTTTCTTCACTCAAAAATCATTATATAATTATATCTTTTAATTTTTCCAGAGTTTGGCAAATAATCTTCTGATGCAGAACTAGGGTCTATAAACATCTCTTCAGTACATTATCATTTTGACCTTGATTTGACACTACGATCTTCTCATAACTTTAGGAAGTTGTTGGTTATGACCAGAAGACGTTTTTCCATCTTACTGGTATACTTTCCGTGACGAGTCCAAAGGTCATAAAATTGGATTTTAGTAAACCTTTCAAGGATACTGCTATACTGCTATACTATGCGCGCCTATTTTCACTGTCTACTATTTAAATCTGTTGTGTGAATTGTAACTGCATTACTTTTATGTTATTTATAAATTTAGGCGGCAGATGCGACATCGCAATGGTTCTTCGTATGACAAACAATGAAAGATAATTCGTTGAGTTAAAAATATTAGTAGTTATTAGCTGTTCAGATGTATAGATAGTTTTATTTTCCAAGCTATCAGATAAGTTTAGTCATTAACGAAAATAAACAACTAATTCCCACTCGATAACACATTAACAAAATCGAGTTATTCAATCAATCCTCAATAAACAGTGAAAGCATCAGCAAGTTAAAAAAAAAACATGCAACGAATTTTACCAACTTATGGACACTTAAGCAGGCGAATTCACGATTGCATCGCTTGTTTACTGCGACCTCTTTTGAGGATGGGATCTGTGTGTGGCATTTCCACACTGTCCATACATTGTCGACATTCAGACAATCTTACAAGCATAGCAAGATTCGATAAATCTTCTAAACTTTTGATTATATCTTTTGTTTTATCTATACCTATGTTGTTAGGTATAATTGAAAATCTAAGGGAAATACTTAGCTTCGAGGGAAATACAATGAGACTTTTAGGATTGCTAGTAGAAATTTTATTTTCAGTTGGTGCAGCTACGTGCTGGATTTTTAGTTTATCTAAATATAAGGAAAAAGTAATAGAATTAAATGGATTATCAGCAATAATTGAAAATCGACAGTTTTACGGCATCAATACTTTTTTGAGTACAGGAACAACAAAAATATTTTTAAGGAGAATCTATCTGATGATATCATTTATTGTCCTTATTGATTTCAATTTTATTTTGTACTGTTTAGACGAAGAGAAAGATATTGAAGTGCATCTGCTTCTTTTAAAGGTTGTTATGATAGCATTTTGTTCTTATGCTCAAGCCGCAGCAATTCTTCAATGTCTATTAAGTACTTGCCTTTATGTGACTCTCTATCAAAAATGCTTTTTCCATATAGAGAAAGCATTGGATCAGAGGATTATTCATCAAAAGAGACAGATTTGTCAAAAACAACAAATTGCTCAAGTTTTCCCTCTTGAGGTTACTCTTCAACGATTAATTCGACTTTATTTAGGTTTAACGTACAATCATCGACAATTAGTGGTGTATATGAATCCCTCTTTTACTATATGGTGGCTAGTATTGATGAGTATTTTAATACTGTGCTTTTACTTTTTGGTCATTGTTTATATCAGGTCTGAATTTGGTGATCCTCTTTTAGTATCAAGAAGTTATGGTAGTGTTTTTGGTATTATAATGTATGTCGCAACTATAGAACGCCTTAACATTATGGTAAGACTATATTGGGTAATTGTAAAATATTATTTGAGAATTCATCATTTGATTTGACTTTTTCCTATTTGCTGTTTATTAAAACGTGAAGTCTTGATGCTGGATCAACCTTTAATATTGTATACCTTATCAATGTTTTTTTTTATTTTTCCAGAGCCAAGATATATTGTCATTTTTATTCAAATATCCTATAAGTAAGCTAAGTAGAGCAGAAGCAGCTCAGGTTTGTATCAAATGTTAAACTGTGTTGGCTACTAACGCCTATGCAATGATTTTAGGTCGAACTACTTATAACTACTTTAAATATTCAAAAACCAGTACTTAACGCGTCAGATATCTTTACAGTCGGTACCAGACTTTTGGCTTCTGTAAGTATAACTAATATAAAAAAATTTTATTTATTTGCAACTCTAAGTGTTTTAATTTTACAAGCAAATAATTTCTTAGTGTACTTAACTGTATACTAAAATAATTTTCTTTACAGATATCTGGTACGGTTGTGACTTACGTTTTAGTGGCTCTGCAGTTTCGGGCATCTTGGACGAAATAATGGATTTACTTACTTAGAAGAAAAAGTGAAATTTGAAACTTTCTTGTAATATATAACAATCTTGATTACTTTGTACACGTACACATTAGTAACACTCTTCTTAAGTTTGCTTTTTACATTTTGTTCATAATGAAATAATAATAAATTAGACAATATAGTAGAGATGTTCACATACACAATTGGAAATTTTTGTTCGTGTACTATTAATGTTGACGTGTAAATAAACGAGTGTACTGAAATAAACAAGCACATCTTTTATTTATTCTCGGGATATATCTGTGATGCAAATCTAATAATTATTAATGTGCTTTTAATTTGTCTTGCTATAGTTCAGACTAGATAATTCAGAAAGGCCAAAGTAACAAAAACGTTTGATTTTGATAGGGATGGTGCTTTTGATTCTTTCGATAAAGCATTACAATACTAAATGTAATTTTAATGTGTCCATTTGTATGTAAGAAACATAATATGTTGCAAAAAAATTTCAATTTCATCTCGATAGCGTGTTGGGTGACCTTCAGATTTTTAACAATTAAACTACAGTTTCATAAATATGTCTAGACTTCATAGAATCTCCTTCAGAGTATACAGAAGACGACAATTCATCACCAAGTCTAAAGATGAGTTAATTTAGATATCTTAGATTTAAAGATCTAAACAGTCTAACCAATACAGGGTGTCCCTAAACGGTCTGTACAATGACCACCATTTACGTGGATACAAATCATTACAGTATCGTTTTTAAAAGTATTTATTGCATCTTAACTAAGACACTTGAGAGCATAAATTACTTTTATAGTAATAAACTTGTTTCAGAAGCTCAGGTTAAATTAACATCAACTGATTATCTGCCTATTTCTACATGTTTGCAAACGAATAGATCACAAGTCGGCATCCCTCGTATTGAGTGTAACTCTAGATATTATTTACACAAAATTAAATCTAACAGTAATTTAATTAAATTAAAAGACTAAAACATTGGTGTCATCATGTTATTTAATATACAGGGTGTTTTAAAAATTTGGCAGGCGCATTCCTTTACAGAAACTAAGCCTACTTTACCCTATAACTCAGAGCGTTTCATTTAAAATATTTTGGTTTATTCATATTTCAAGAACGAGGTGAGATATGAAGATGAGGTTTTCTACATGCTTACTACTCTAAGATATTGTCTGTTTTAGGTATCTTTTTGTTTGGTATCCGTAATTGAGGCAGGAAGTACAGAACAAATACACTAGCACGTAACACTCCACTCCAGCAAAGTATCATAACCGTAGAAGGTGACGATTATGGTGACAACCTTCGTCGATGAGAATACATACGAAAACAACCACACAGAAAAGTGAAATGCCTAAAAGTAAAAAGACCACGGTAATAAAATACCCACCCAAATCCAAAGAAAATAAAACGCAAAGTAACGATTTGGCAAGAAACGAACATTCAATCACAAACAGAATTTAACACCAAACTAAATCAAGAATAATAGACAAATGTATAGGTAATCAAATGAAGGCATCGATGAGGCCTATCTTCGCTGGAGGAGTCTCACTAAAAGTTATCAAAATCATCAAAGTAAAAATTATTCATGAACCAATCAAACTGTCAACTCGACAGCAAAAATGGGTAGCGCAATATGCAAATATATTGGCAGTGGGTGGTCTGGATGAGGAGAAAAGTGAGGTCAGTTGTTCCAAACCGATCTCTTAACCTAGACCAGGAAAAAATAAAGAAAGCAAGAAAATTTATGTTCAACTTGACTACAAACACAAATTCATATCGTAACGCAGTTAAAGGAACTAGCAAAAGCCAATCGCCAACAAAAAGTCAGAAACAAAAAGGCAAAGAGATTGTCTGAAGCAACGATAACAAAGTTAGATGAAGTCTTTCCAAGGTTTACTTATCCTCATATTATTGTGTGTGATAATAGTTCACCATTAATATTATTAATTTATTAATACTAGG
>VTPC01002810.1:38495-52256 GCA_011009095.1 Ignelater luminosus | reverse complement strand
TTAATAAAATCGATATTTAGATTCAAATGAACTAGTTTTATCTGCATCTCTCTTGCCACTATGAGCTTCGAATAGTAGTAATACATGGTTTAATTAGTTTTTGTACAAAAAATCAGTCGAGGCTTTAAATGAAAAATTCGATAACTTTATTATCGAATAAAGTAAGGCAAGAACTTTTCTTTCTTGGGAAATTAGATTTATAATAATAACAGGGATTAAATTGATATGAACAAACACTTTATAATATTTCATTTTTCTTTGTTTCATAACTTACGTAACTATGAATAAAGATGCTTCAATCTTTATTGGTGTTTTGAGTTAGATTAATAAATATTGTTTTAGGAACTTTTTTGAAAGTTCTCCCTCGTTAGTAATTTGCTTTTGATAGGATTTAAATTTTTGAGTTGGTGCCGTTTTTGCGCATTGTACATATTATAATACTTAGTTATTATTGCAACTTCAATTGTGTTAATTATTTCATAAAACAGAAACAGTATTAAAAGCTCAACAAACAAAGCATCTTAAGATTAGTTTTCATATTGACAAGCTATATAGTTCCTAAATCGTCAAGTTAATATGCATACTAATGTTGTTTTAAGAGTTATTAACCGTACAGTAACACTACAGTCATCCTAACATTAGGTTCTGTATTGGAAATCGACTCATTTCCTATACGGCCAAGACAGCGCTAATACTGAGTTGTTTTGAGGATTAGTAACGATACCGTACATGCGTCTAGCTAACTAAGTTGGTCTCGACAGAACTGTTACCGCATAGGACCTGGACAGATTTCTCTGTGCTGGTTTTAGCACGAGTAACTGCATAGTTTCTGTAAGGTTCCTGGACGGTTCCGACTTTTGTGCTACTAGGGTCACGCTAGTCTTTTCGGGTCTTCCTTCATATTTTTTCTGTTGCTGATAGTTATATTTTCCTTTTCATTTAGCCACAATAAAAGACTCCAAATTACCTTGTTTGTACCTTTTTATTTTAAAATAACAAATTATAACTGTTGTGCCGTCGCATACATCAAATTTTAGTGGAATACAATTAATAACTTCAACATATTTATTATACCATGAATATAATTTTCTCTTCTATTAACAAATTTTTGGAAATTTCTTTAAGATAACAAAAATAAAAACTTTCTTCTCTACAATTTTCTATCAACAACTTTCTGAAACAAAAACCTAGTTACTCCCTTCCATATTAATCTATTCTTTTCACAAATTCCCTTTTTTTATCTAATTTATATAAATCAAGCACTCCAATTCCTACCATTTACATTATTTTAATCGACTCTTATCGTGATTGCTGTTTGGTTTAATTAAAATTCAATTCTTTGACCAATGTCCTTTTATATTCATTAATAATAAAGTTTATTTTCTTATCATGGTTTTTTTATTTTGGGCATTACTTCACTTTTAAATAGCATCACAATATTATTGAAAACATGACCGGCTTCAGATGTTAAGCCAGTAAGGTGACTGCCTCAGGGTGCACATGTACAGAGACGCAAAGATCGGTAAAGAGAGATGTAAAGTGCATGTCTTTGCATATTCGAAGGGAGGACACCGATGGGATCCCATTCAACACCTTGAATAAACTATCATTCAACTCTCCCACAAAAGAAGAAGAGCTTAAAAGGAAGAAATAATCTTTGAATTAAATTACTTGAAACTGAACACGCATTTTAATACTCCCAACAGTTATCATTTTATGAACCGGTTGGGCTTGTTGAATAAGATGCTCCAGCGCGCACTAAATCTTGAGGCCGGCCGACCCTGCTGAAAACACGGAGTACATTGTTTTGCATAACTTTCCGTCTTAACATTTCAATAATACCAGGTCATTGTCTTGAATTATCTATCGTTTGTTTGAGTTTTTATCTATGCTGATATAGATACAATAAAAATTGTTTTTCTTTAGTATGTGCTATTTCATAAGTGATAATTTTTCTCTGTACAAATTTAAGATGTCCTGTTGCTCATCAATAGAGAAAGGAATCTGCATAAGCTGTGATTTTGTAGAGTCAAAAGTATCTGTGTGACACCAAAAGAAGTACTAGATAGTACAATGTAATTACAACAACACAACAGTTATTTTCAAACGCACAAATTCCTCTGACCTATTCGTTAACCAAATAGATAATACGTATTTTTTGGTTTTATATTCTACTCTTTGCAGATAAAAGTTAACTTTGACCTTGTACTAGTAGTCAGCACAATAACAATAAGTAAGTCAAAGTTTATCAGAATGATTTGGTTTCCGCGTACTATATAAAACAATGTAAAATACAGGCGAAGTATAATTTCATAATCTACAATTAGCGGTGAATGTTGTACGTTTAACTTTATATTGAAACAATGTTATTTATAATTTTAATCAGTATCATTTTGTTCTTAATTTACTATGTATTTTTTAAACCCTATAAATACTGGAAAGACAAAGGGGTTCCATACATAAAACCAGTACCTCTTTTCGGAAATATGTTTTCTGCTGTTACTCAATCTCGCAGTTTTGCAGATATTGTTATTGATGAATACAATGCTCATCCTGACGAGAGGTAAGGTATACAAGCTTAATGCTTTACCGTAATCTTATTTTTTAGTTTTACAGGTATATTGGCTTATATCAATTTCTTACACCAACATTAATGATACGAGATTTGGAATTAATAAAGAAAATAGCCGTGAAAGAATTCGATACCTTTCCTGATCACAAATTATTTACTCCTGAAACTGCTGATCCTATATCAAATAGAAATCTATTTGCTTTGCGGGGTAAGTCTTGTTTTTAAATGTGTAACTGTTAGTTTTCATTAGTTCAAAAATAGGGAGTACTGGTGAATGGCACGATATGAAATCAGTTTTAACTCCAGCGTTTACTAGCAGTAAACTAAAGAAAATGGTGGTATTAGTAGAACAATGTGCAGAACAATTTGTCACATACCTTGAAAAACAAGAAGGGGTAATAGAAGTAGAAATAAAAGATGTTTTCTCAAGATATACAGCCGATGTTATTGGTTCAAACGCGTTTGGTATTGCATGTGATTCTTTTGCAGATAGAGAAAATCTGTTCTATTTGATGGTTAAAAAAATGACTTCGTTTACCAAAATACAAACTCTCAAGTTATTTGGATTTCTATTAATTCCTACTTTAATGCTGGTAAGAAATGAAATACACACTATATGTTTTAGTATTAATTTCGAATTTTTAGTTAATGAAATTTAAAATATTGGATGAAGAAGATACAGATTTCTTCAGAAGTTTAGTTATAGAAGCTATAAAAGTTCGAGAAGAAACAAAAATAACGAGACCGGATATTATTAGCTTGTTAACTGAAGCTAAGAGAGGTCGCTTGAACCACGATAGACTAGAAAGCAATGCAATGAATTCAGAATTCGCAGCAGAAAAACGGAAACGGATAGAAATAACTGATGACGATATAGCAGCTCAAGCAGTACTTTTTATTTTCGCTGGATATGACACAATCTCGACCGTTTTGTGTTATATGTCCTATGAATTAGCAAGAAATCCTGTCATTCAGGAGACACTTCATAAGGAAATAGAAGAAAACTGTTTAGATGGAATTACATACGAAACGGTCGTAGGAATGAAGTACCTTGATTGTGTAGTATCAGGTAAAGTATCTAATAGTATCCAGGTTTGCTCAATTTAGCTGTCACTTTCCTTGCCCAAATAATTAATTGTTATAATAATTAAGCAAACTATGTCTTGCAGAAACTTTAAGAAGATGGACACCTGGTGCTGTTATTGATCGTTTCTCTGTTAAACCATTTACAATAGAACCTGAAAACCCAGGAGAGAAACCTGTTCACTTAGAAGCTGGTTCGTTTATTTGGCTTCCAGTCATTGCTATTCACAGAGACCCAAAATACTACCCCGACCCACAAAAGTTCAACCCTGATAGATTCAGCGATGAAAACAAGAAAAACATAAAGCCTTTCAGTTATCTTCCGTTTGGGGCCGGACCACGAACTTGTCTTGGTAAGCTTTCTCTAAATGAATAAGATGTAAAGACAATTCATTATCAAGGTTCTTTGTTTTTATAGGCCAGCGCTTTGCACTACTAGAAATGAAATTGTTAATGATCAAAATTCTGCAAAAATTTGAAATAGTACCCGTAGATAAAACTCCAAATTCTATAGTTTATGGCAAGTGCACTTTTAGCCCTTATCCAGATGATGGTATTTGGTTAGGTTTTAAATCTAGAAAATATTGTTATTAGATTTTGCATTATAGTGTTAAACCATGTGTATGCATTTTATTACTTATGCTCATTTTTGAAAAAGAGACCTGGATGACTGGGAACTCTAGCAAACTTATTTACTTTAATACTTTCAACCATTATCTTTTTTTCCATCAACTTCAAAGCATTTTTGTTCTGATTGTAACAGAATCAAATATTTAATTCTTGAAAAACCGCAAAGGGCCCAAAAAGTTAGTTACAGACCAATCTATATTAAATGCCAAAGTTAACAAAATTGTAAATCTTTTGTTTTTTTTTTAAAAAAACGACCAACAGATGCAGACCTGATCAATAAAATGTAATTCTAAGGTGTTTGTATAACTCTAATAAACACTGTACCATTCAGATGGAAAACAACAGTAGACTTTTTTACTGCTACGAAAAGATAACCAAGGTGCCAAGTTGTTAAAATTGGAGAAGAATATGTAACCTTTTAAGTAACTTCTCCTTTGAGTAAAGAATGAATACATCGATCGTAGGTACATAGAAGTCTCTTTCTGCCTTTCAGTAAGTAGCAAAATAGCTATATGTATTAATAACAGTAGTAATATCATAATTTAGTATGCTGTAAGAAGCTAATCGTAAGACATATCTCAACACCTGATATCGAGCAGGTAAGTCCTCTGTAGAACTGCAACATTTCAACTTAACGTGTTTAATTTTGTAAGTTAAGGTCACCTCCTAAAACTGCAGCAGTAAATAAACAAACACGTGTTTCTAGTCTCTAATGTCACATAGTCTTTAATAAATCGACTGAGCGAAGGTACTTAGTAGAGTGATACGCAAAAAGCTAACAAATTATACACAGTAGAAACCTTTGCCTCCTAACTGAAGATTTTGTTCTATCTAGACAGTTAATGGATTTAAAATGAATCTAAATACCGAGATATTTACAAAAGCAGGCTGTCGGTCGTCTTAAAGTACAGCCATTGGTGTCTTTCCAATTCTTGTTATCTTGTTTTAAACAATTACTAACCTTTTGGCTGTGTTCAGTTAAAAGTCTTTCGACTGTGCTTCTGAAAAGCCTAAATTTTGTTACAAACCTTCATTGTGAAAAAAGTATTTATTGACATTTCTCTCTAAAATAATCGATTCAGCATTTCTTCCACATATATTTAAAGCAAGAGAATAGTAGAACTTCGATAATGTATGGGAGTGATGTTCACTATGAAACTACAAGAGCTGGTGTGAGTTCTGCAAGAGACTTTTTATTTTTTTCTATTATTTGATAGCTATGGCATACGTGCAGTCTGCATAATTTAAAATTTAATAGGTTTGAGTTTACTTTTCTTCTGGAATAGCACACAGTTTTGTACGTATAGACATTATTGCTGAATTTACAAAAAAAACGTCTACTCCACAAATGACCAAAGAACGAGGTTGAAATACACACTGGTCTTGTATCAAACTAGGCAGTATTAAATAATTAATAATCTTTGAATACAGAAAGAGTTAGAGCTGCAGCCATATTTGTTTTATCCATTATCAGGCTACCACACCAACATCTGTGGTAGTAGTTAACCTTAGAAAAGCGACGATCTGAGACCTATTCAAGTGGGTAACTGCCATGGTGGGACAAGGGTCCTACCAAGGCGCTTCCACAGCGGTTAACTACTGTGTTAGTCAAACTCTAAATAATAAGCCAAGAGTTACCAAGGCGGTTCCGGGTACTATTGTTAAGGTAGTTTCAGGTGTTACTATCAAGGCGGTTTCAAGTGTAACTATCAACGCGCTTCGAAGTGCAACTGTCAAGGCAGTCAAGGTTGTTGATGCATGGCGCAAAATAGTATAGAGAAGTTAATAAAAAGAGTCAATAAAGGCGTCTTTGCTAGGCCCAACATGCCTCCCCAAAATGTCACTACTACTACTACTACCTCATCCATTACCAAACACTTACACGGCCAGAATTAAAAATAAAATGTCAGACAGGGTTAGCTTGTAATATTAAAGAGTCTGTTTAAGAAACTAAATAAAAGCACAGTGTTAGAGCGAGACAGTCAGTATAAATAACTTTATCATTTTTCTTACTGTATTTTGAAAAAAGATGCAATTGTCGTTGCTTATCTCTGTTTGGTAAGTTAATATCCGCTACACTTTTCATTTTACTAATTCTCATTTTGTTATCTTCTTACTATTTTACTGCAATGCCTAATTGGTTTTGATAATGAAATTTCTTATTCATCCCTTAAAAATCTAATTATTTCTTTCTTTAGTTTCTATTAAAATATTTCCGTAATAAAAGGTCGATTTTATTAAAAAGAGATTAAAGATTTTTTTACATTTGATAGTAAAATATCTTTACTTTATGACTATCTACAGAGTGTTTTGAAAATGTTATATTTAAAATTCCTTATTTTCTCAATATTTCAAAAACAAAATGACATCGTAATGAAATTCTTCACATTTGTTACTTTAAAGTGTCTACTATTCTACGTAGTCTCGCATTTGGTATCCTTACCAGATGCATAGTATTAGAGGCGGGCTAGCCCACTAAGCTAAAAAAGTTGTTACACCACTGAAAAATTAAAAAAGAAATTTTGTTTTCAGAATCAGCAATCAATTTGAAATAAAACGCTACTTACGTTCTTTTTATAGAATGCGTCGTTCTCTAGTAAAATCGAGATTTCTAAAACCTTTCATCTAATTATTTGCATTGCAGCATCTCTGAGATACAGAATATCAAAGTTTAATTAAAGACAAGAGATTCTGACACCCTGTATCTCAAAAATGGTCCACTTTGAAACGAAAGTTATACGACAAACAAAGACTAATTTTTATCAAGGAATGCAGTGCAAATAATTATATCCTGTTTATGAGATGACATACGACCTTGCTATAGGCCGTTGAACTTTTGACGAGAATTAAATTTTACTTCGAAATGATGCATTCTACAAAAAAGATGCAAGAGTAACTTTTTGTTTCAAATCAATTGCTGATCTTGAAAGCAGAAAATTTTATAATTTTTCAGTGGCACAACAATTTTTCTTAGCGTAGGGCGCTAGTCCACACTGAATTCCCCTCCTCTGATAAGGATATTAGACTATGTAGCATAGTAGACACACCGTATAGTAATAAACATTGTAACGTTCATTTTTTATGAACCTTACATGAACTTGCCTTCACTAATTTTGGTTATCATCACTGAGTGCTGTTTAATATCTTTAATCTATGTCACCGTTCCTAGAAGATTTCGTACGAAAATATATACTTTTAGACCACCTTATATTATCATTGAAATGAAATTTCTAATAAATTTGCTTGTATTAAATTTATGTTGCACATGGGAATTTTCTTTGCACTGAAAAATCTTAAGAATTATTTCGTTGTAATTACTCTGGGATGGCCAGGATTGATCTTATTTTGTAATCTATAGTTATCTCTAGTTGCCAGATGTAGTTTAAGCAACTTCTTTTGCTTTTGTAGAATTAATTTTTGATTGTTTATAAGATTTCTCTCGTTTAATAGTTCTGTTTGCCTTATTAGTGTTTCTATTGTTTTCATTGATATATATCTTTATCTTAAAGGAATGCGTGTTTCGGGTGATATTTTTGAGATTAGTTTCCGAAGGTTAGATTCTCTTTGTAATTTTTTGACCAATCTGCAGTTGCCAAATATTCCTTTGGTGTCCTCAGACTGGCTTTTTGAATAGTCATTGGTCGGAGATTATGCATTTTGCTGGCAGAATCACACTTCGAATTGAGACGGGGGGATTTTAAGAACTCGCTTTGTGGGAAACTGACGTGTTGATCAGTGCTCCTTGTACGGTTCTAACCGTTTGATTTATTTTTTTTCTACTTTGTGGGGAAGTGATTAGTTCCTCCGCGGTTGTGTGCGTGCACTACCTCGTGAAGCTTTCTTCCTAAACTTTGGATTAATTCGCCTTGTTGGACTTTGTTAAGAAGCTTCATATACACTAAAGGTATGTTGGTCTGGCCCGTCTTTTTACTCTGTTCTCACTTGTTTGCGTGTCTTCCATAGCTTCTTTGGGAGAGCCCGTACTTCTTGGGGAGAGCCTGTATTTCTTTGGGAAAGCCCGTACTTCTTGGAGAGAACCAGTAGCTTCTTTAGAAGAACCAGTTCGCAGGAGACGTCAGCGCTCTTGGGGCTTCTCTCGATGCAGTAGTGGGGAGCTGTTCCACTATTTCCTAAGCTCCGAAAATACTCGTGGCACCTCGGGACACTCAAGGCCACCCCTGAGCTCAGTCGGCCTAGGACATAGGGGTCCTAGTTTGTTAAAAATCTAAATTGTAACGCAAGGTCACGTTACAACATGCAGAAAATTTTATTCCCATATCTTATTTTGTTCTTGAAATATTGAGCAAACAAAATATTTCTAATAAAACTTTGACACCCTGATCTCGAAAACTTCTTCTTTCCAAATTTATTTTATCTTTATTTTTACCCGTGTAGTTTTAGTTTTGAAAGTTTAGTACTTTTGTCTTAGCGATTGTTCTTTGTTTAAGCTCGGGGTAAGATGGGCACGTGTTTATCGACTCGTATTGCTAGCAATTTCAATTGTTCTTTTTAATTTATACTTAAGTGGATTTTCGTTGCCAGGGTGTTACTTCATGTGGCCAGTCGTATTAGACCCTAGGTCATCTTAGTCCTCCTGGAAAATCTTATTTTTATCTAATTATACCTGGTTCCTATGGCTATTTGTTTTGGAAACCTTTTTTTTCTTTTCGAAATATGTTTTTCCATCTCTGCATGCTGGTGATAAACCCATAGTTTGATGCTTCTCTTTGTTTTCTCATCCCACCAATCAGTAAATCTTACTCGAGAACTGCTTACTTACTGCCTCTGGACGTAGTTTGTACTCTATTTGGTAAGGGCTGTTTTTACGTATTTGTGGCACTCTTTCAGCTCCAGGCGATTTATTTCGTCACTATTGGATATATTTTGTTGGAGGCATCATTTAACTTTTAGGGTAAGTCCTTTTCTATTTCTTCTTCCTTCGCGTGCTAATTGGTATTTGTGATCCTTGGGAATTTAGCTTAATTCTGGAAGGTCTCTTTACCGGAACTTTATTGTACACCGTAACGGTTCTGTCGTTTATTTTGAATGCATGGCTTGCTGGAGATGCCTTATCTTCATACTAGCTTTCCAGGGTGCTCGAATGGCATTTTTCATCAACCTCACTTGACTAATTTTAATTTCTACTATTGTAAAGCGGTTTATAGAAATTTTAAACTTAAAATTAACAATGTATTTTGTTTATTAAATTCTTTTCTGCTTTCAATTTATTTGTAATAATATTTTTGGTTACTCACTTCATTACCTAGGTTCGCTATGAAATCTAAATTAATCTTTGTCTCAAATTTGATCAGCGTTTCTAAAATTGTCTAAATTAATCTTGGAATTTGATGTACTAATTTTCAACAAGGAGGAAAATTATTAAGAAAATTTCTTGTGCACCCGATTCTTTGTTTTAGCTACTGTTTTTTTTTACTGTTTATTGAAGTAGACCTTAACGCAGGATAAGATATAATATTTTTGTGTATAACTTTTTGAGCAAGATTCTTATTATTATTTATTTGATTATTTTTCGTGTTTTGTAGATAATGTTTTGGTTAAAATTGATTTATGATAATTTTTTTGTCAGAAATGTGTTAATCAAAGTTAAACAAAAATTAACAGTTATGGTTTTTCCTAATATGTATATATATTTAAATATTGTTTTTAAACGTTTTTGTGTGAAATAAAGTAATATTTTATAGTTATTTCTTTGCATTCAAGAGTTTATCAACCTTTTAAATCTCATACCTATTAACGTTTGCAACCTTTGTTTGTTTGCTTTTATTTATTTGCATTTCTACATTTTTATTTGACGTACTCCTTCAATTTATTTGATTAATATTTGTGTAAATTATATGCCTGATTTATGACTCTTGCATTTATGTATTGTACTGATTCTGGATTCTTATTGTTGGTTTGGTTTTAATATATTTCCATAATTTAATGGTGTTGTTCTTTTATGGTGTACATAGCCTCCTTACCTACGCTCAAGGCCACCGCTGAGATTAGCTGGGATAAAACTAAATAACGTAAGGTTACGTTTTATTAGGGTAGTGTACACTCCTTTGGCCAACTATGTCGAATGACTATGCCTCGGAGAAGGTAGAAATTGTGAGATTTTATTAATGGATCTCAGGAAGCGTTTTTAATTTATGTTTTCTAAATATTTACGCAGACTATCACCTAATGAATATACACTTAGAAAGCAGTGCAGTGCAGATGTGAGATTTTGTTTTGAGAAATCTTCCTTGCAGAGGAATCAAGGGGTACTTGGGAATTTCAGTGGAAGTTCCTATTGTAGTAGTTGTCTAATATAACCTAGAATATTTCTCTAGAAGGTATTTTGAGTTCAATGCAGTCTCTTCCGATGAAATTTCCAAAGGAAAACTTTAAATTGCTCAAACCGGCAGGAATCCAGTGTCTTCTCCCGACAAAACCTTTACTATACAACAGATTCAAAAAAGGAGAAAATTGAGTCATAGAATTTCCACCCACACTCGACTGACAGATTCAGTACCACTAACATCCTCGACAGATCGTAGTACGTATAAAATGTTGATTTACTTCAACAAGATAAAACATATATTTTCTCTTGTGAGTATTTACATTTCCAGGGCTGAACGGAAGACTACTTTGCTCATCAAATTTTCAAGAGGTCTAATATAAAGCGTATCAACTACAAAGGCTGTATGGTTTCTCAAAACCGACATTTCTTTCTTCTTCATCCGTTCTTTAAGACACATTAAAGAATTATACTTGAAAAACGTTTTCTCTATCTTGAATCCTTTTATGTAAATAACATCCAAACTTACCTTTGAACCTGAAGATGTTTTGGTCAGTCTTGATATCACCCCTCTTTTTATTAACGTTCCTGTTCTCAAGTTCGTGACCATCAGTCTGCCCTTTCGAGTAAAGATGGAAAATCAACGATTCTATCAACAGGTCTCTGCAGCTGACATGAATTCCACTGTCGCCAGTAGTTGCAAACATTTTCGTGGGACCTTTTGGAATGCTTGATCTATTAGAAACACTGGGATATAGACTAAAAGTCTAGTTTCTGTACGTGGACATCTTAATCGCTTAGTCGGATAAACTACACGCGTGTCTTAATCTCTAAATCATCTACATAGTGATACCTAGGCATCAATTTTACAATAGAAGTTGATAATAAGGGCGTTTTCGTTTTTGGATATGGTCGTCACTCACCTATCGGATTTTATTTTACAACCAAACATTCAAAGAGAGTTAGAATATATTCCGGACCGTCTTCTTAGCAATAGCTGCAGGAAAAGGGACTTCAACAGGATTATCAACAACTTTCTCTGCAATAAAAGCTATCAGACGCGTCAGTAAAATTTTGCAAAATTGTTAACTAAAGGTGTATACAGTATACAATATAACATTCAAAGATTTTTTTAATATTTCCAAAATCACTTTGCAGTTATACCTGGAAAATTAGGATAACAACAGAAATCCACTAAGAAACAAATCAAGTGCAATTGAAATAAGAAAAAGAATAACCCTAAAAGAACAAGTCTTCATGATTAAAATTAAAATGTAGTTTTAACTATTGAGTTAAAATACCAAACTTTACTTCTGTAAACATAAATTTAACCACACCAGTTTAGACATCTACATATAATTATTGTAATCAATGAAAAACAAGCAATAAAAATGATATCAAGATATGTTGGTGTTCAAATTTAATAGAAGTTAATTCTGTACGTCTTCTTTACGCAATGTCCTGTATAGTTGAAACGATTTTATAAAAGATATCTGTAAAATATAACTTTTTTTCTTGGAATAATAAAGTCCTGCATTTTTAATGCCAAATTCGTGGAACATACTGTATGTATAAATAGATGAATGGAATGCGTTTGCGTGTTATTACAAATATTCAATTTTTTGATAATGTCCTACATTAATACTACACTTAACAACAAAATGTTCTATTTTAATTTTGCAACACCATATATGCATATATAACACGCAGTCAATTAAATTTTTGATTTTTAAATTAACACTTATTGACCTGGCCAATTGTTTGATTAAGTCACGACCTGCGTAGGTAAACTTCAAATGTTTCTCATCTAGATCACAGCAGTAACATTATACTGAATAACTAAAGCAGTAGAAAATAGTCTTCATTTTGAAACGTGACTTAACACAGAATCGATTAGAACATGTTAAGATATATTTTAATAACGGCAGCAATTTGTGTGTTTTATTTTATCGTGCCGATAGATTTAAGGAGATGTGAAAATCTTAGAGTGAGAAACAATGTTACAGATTTAATTGCGGTTCTGAGTGGTTGCAATAAAATTTCTGGTTACTTAGATATTTCGTTGTTTGACCGTACAAATACAAGTAATTTTGAAAATGTTTCGTTTCCAGAACTGATAGAAATTACTGGGTTCCTATTGCTGTATCGCATACATGGTCTAACCAGTATCGGGCAACTTTTCCCAAATTTAACGGTTATTCGTGGTCTGACTGTATTTGAAGATTACTCGCTTGTAATTTATGATGTAAGCGATCTAGAAGAGGTAATATAATCTGCAGTCTTCCTATAATACTTTAAATAAAGGGAAAACTCCTATTTAAGATTGGTTTACACAATTTAATATCCATTACTAGAGGCTCGACAAGGATTGAAAGGTGTAGCCGTCTCTGTTTTGTTAATACAATCAACTGGGAAACAATTGGAAGTAAATTGCACAAATTACATTATTTTAAAACATCAGATTTTGAGGAATTTTGTCAAGGATGTCCCCAACACTGTAATGGTAAAACCTTGAATGTATATTTTGATGTAGAAACTTAAAAAATATCTTTAAGATACTTGCTGGAATTTAAATTATTGCCAGAAATTTGGATCTCCGTCTGAATGCCATTCCGAATGTATTGGATGTACAGCACCAAATAGTCCTCAAAAATGCATTGCTTGTAAAACTGTCAATAATACAGGGATATGTGTTGAAGAATGTCCAGAAGACAAGTAAGCTTTAGTTATTTAGTTAATTTTTGTCATATTACTTTGTTATCTTTCGTTATAGTTCCAAGAATAATTAAATACCAAGGTAGATCTGGTGGAAATAAACATTTCTTCTTTGGTAGTCCTTGGCTTATTTCCCTTAGTTTAGGAGTTATTGATATTTCAAGCTAACCAGAAAATGTAATGACACGTCCAAATAGAAGATGTAGATATTCCAAAAACTTGATGGTTAATCATCTTGTGGTTTTTGCTCTTGATTAGTTTATTTGTAGGTTTTTCAAAGTTGATATTTATTTTGATATTATTTTTTTGCAGAAAGCTCATACAAAATAATTGTGCATTTGTCAGTATATCTAAATTCTGAATGTGTATGTTGTACTGCAAGTATTATTTCTCTAGTGAGCTATACAGTAAACCTCATAACAATTAAGTCCAAATAAATCCACTATGTAAAATAAGCAAATTCTCGGACTGCTTGATA
>VTPC01002810.1:0-25514 GCA_011009095.1 Ignelater luminosus | reverse complement strand
AAAAATCAGTTATCAAGGTAAGTTGCCATCTCTGTAATTGCACTGGGATTTACAATAATAATAATAATAGCACTTAGCTCGTTTGTACCACACACTCTCCAATGTTTATTTATTTATTTAATTTTATTGGTTTACAAGCTGCTAAAATCTTAACCTTTGATTGCAAACAAAACTTAAATTTTAAATAAAATAAACTATTTTGTGTAAGTAATAGTGCAACAACCTACATAATACGGAATATTATACCGGGTGGAACTTCCAATTTTTTTGTATTTTTTGATTCTCTATTGAAAATTGTTTATGGACACAAAAAACCATCCCCATTCTCCCCCCCCCCACATTTTTAAAGAAGTTGGGAGAAATAAAAAATCTTTAAATAAAAATGCAATTTTCTGATTGGTTTTTTTTTGGAATCCGAATCAGAACCTTATTTAAATATGAAAAGCAAAAACCTCCAATTTTTTCGTGTTTTTTTTGTGAGCAAAAATTAAATCCGCCATCGTTCTTCTCTTTTTCAAAGGCCTTCATTTGCTATTAAACAAACTTTAAATTTAGGTGGTAACTAAATAGAGCAAAATATTTGTCAGGGCTTAGAATTAATTACTTTTCTCTACAATAACGTTCAAGGAAAGCGATGTCTTGTTGAAATATAATGCAATCTTGATGGTTTCTAATTTAAAAAAACACTTTACTATCATCAGCAGCACATAAAAGAAACTGTACATATGCAAAACATGCGCTTATATCTTTAATAAAAATATCAAAAAATAATGATCGTAGGTGGAAACCTTGCGAAACCCCTGAAGCAACTAGGCAAGACTCCGAACTGAATCCCTTGATAACAGCTATGTAGTTGTGACCTACGAAAAAGGTACGATGTGATCCACCTAGGAGGTTGTCAGAGACGTCCAAGATTTTGAGTTTTTAAATTCGCAGAGCGTGATCTAATTTGTACAATGCCTTGATGAAATTAGTGTACATACTTGTAATTTTTCGTCTATTGCTGAGAGCACACATTCCAAGTACATAATCAAGTTTGTATTAATCGAACCTTGTTTGAAAAAACCATGTTGTTGAGAAATAGTAGCATAAGCTTGTTACTCGATACATTTCCACACAAAGACATCTAGAATTGACAAGACAAGACCTAGCTGACCAAAGGACATTATTTGCTATCCATTTAATAGCAAATTCAAGATTTAGTTAAAAGGCCCAATGTTATTGAAATCATAATTCTTGTCGAAGTGTCAGAAGAATATCTTTTAGATAACTTTTGTTACGCAAGGCTATGATATCTTTACGTATTCAAAAAGGGCACAAATTCGGTATTTGACAGAGAAACCCAAAAATGCATTATGCTATTTAATAGAAAGTTGACTACCGTCTGATAGTGTGAAAACGCAATATTAAACTTTTATAAGTTGGCTATTTAGCGTTATTCAATTTTTATTTAAATTTTTTTTGTTCTATCATGGATATATCAATGCCTATAAGACATTTATCTGATGGAAGAATTTTACTGATGGTCAAAGGATGTTGATATGATGAGTCACCGTATCTTTTTATCCGTATTTAACATTTTTATATTTATTTCCGTCATACCCTTTTTTTAATTCCTCTGTTCTTCCCAATGACTTCTCGAATTTCCTTGTGTTCTTTTTTAGGTAGGTAAATGATATGTTTCTTGCTTCAAAGCTAGCTAGCCTTCTTGCTCCATTTTTTTGAATACAGGATCTCAAACGGATTCGCCATACAATTTATATATTTTTACCCCAATTTCTGTATTTGGGATATTCCAATGCCAATCATAGGAAAAACTGTCCGGTTTACCCTTTATATCCAGTCGTACTTTGAGTAGTTTAATGTGTGTTTTACACTCCGATTTTGACTCTTTAAACTGTTTTGAAGTGAAACTCATGTTGCTCGATGGGTTAAGTTCTCCATCTTTGTTGATAATCTGTCAGTCTCTTAAAGATTGTTTCAGCTGCTACTATCCTACAAAACACAAATGAAGACATAAGAAAAGTTAATTACTGGAGAAACAAGATATCAAGACTAAAGAAAATGTATTTCGTTAGGTTATTCATCATTACTAACAAATATTTTTCTTTGAACAAGTTGGTGATCCATATAAAAAATCGCAAATGGCCGTTTGCCAGGTGGAATGAGGTGTAACTCTCCTGCCTGTTTTTTACTTGAACTTTTAATCATGATGCGTTCTGTGCACATGGTTACATACTGTGTAATGTAGCGTTTCATTCTTAGACAATTTTATCAACAATTCTGATAAACATTAATGAACAAAATTGATCAAAGGGATATTCAAAATTCAACAGAATATCTTTATCAATCATTAACTTCATCGCTAGACAATACCGCTTCATAGCCTTAATAGTTCTTTCAATTCCTACATGTCTTTGAAGGTCATGGTACTGAACCACAAGGCTTTTGAACATTCTCTTGGGTACCACAAATAATTCTTTAATTCCTTTGTTTGCCACTAACTCGTTTTTATATAGTTTTGCTTTTTAACATAAAACCTTCTGCTTTTTTAGTTTTTTCTTTAGTCTTGATATCTTGTTTCTCCAGTAGTTAACTTTTCTTATGTCTTCATTTGTGCTTTGTAATATCTGATAGGATTTCATATGTAGTAATACTAAATACTACAAATCGCTAGTCAAGAAACCTTCACTTTTTCGTACACATCTTCAGTTGGAGCTCGCCTTAAGGTGTCTCTATGCATCATGTTTTTCATTTAGTAAATCCACCGAATTGTTTGTAGATTTCTTGCTTTTATTCTATTCAGATACATCAGGTTTCACAGTTGAAGTACATGGTAACTCTCATATTTATTAAAAAGCTTCTTAGTCGTTCTATGGCCCATACAATTGTCAGCAATTCTAACTTACCCAAGTGATAATTTTCTTCAACAGGCTTAGTTTAATTTATTTGAAACAGAATTCATACAAAAAATGACAGAAAGGAAATGTCTTCTTTCCGTGTCAAGATCAACTAATTTTAAAGCGGGCACAAACTAATTTGAATTGTTCATTATTAGAAGAGTAACCAACACGGTTTTCTTCAGTTACAGCAATTTGTGTACATACTTTTAAGATCTTAGTTAAAAATGAATTAGCTTGCTTAAGATAAACAGATGGCTAAACCTTTCGAACTGGCATTTCGACTTTACGATCGAAAATCTTTAGGATCTGTCGTAACGTCAACATACTTCCCAAGTCTATAAACAACCCATTTTCTTTTTCTGTCTACTTGGAAGCTTTTTTCTTCTTCAGTAAATCACATAGGGGCTTGGTTGTGCAAATCGTTTTATAAACCTTTGTAAAAAGCTTGATAAATCTAAATATCTTACTACGCATTGATTTTGTAGTCTTGGAGATTCTTTTATAGCTTTCACTTAAGCTTTTTCCCGGTTCAATATTGCCGGCTGAGAACCGAAACCTGATATATGATACACCGTCTACTCTCTTCGTCCGTCTCTGGGAATAAGACTTCCAACTGCCCTAAAACTTCTAAATTCTGCTTTTTCTTGCTGCACTTCTCAACCGGCTGATAAAGCAGTTGCAACAATTAAAGTACACTCAGTGTCTTATATTTTCTTTCTTGCGCTTTTATTCCTTTTCCATTTCTGAACACAATCTTGTTTCTTCTCAACTTCTATGACATTTATTCCTACAAGAATTTAATTTCCTGCGTTTTCTATCAGATAATGGCCTTTTTGAAAACACTTTTGGAACAACCCTTCTTGGCTCCGGACAATATATAGCGATGTGGCTATACTGATTACAGTTATAACATTTTAGTTGGTCTTGATCGTCCTTTATAGGAGAAAGTATAAGTAATTGTTTTTTTTATCAAAGTCACAGCTTCGGTTTGTTAAATTACTGGCTTATTTCTTAGACCTGATACTCTACTTCTCTGAAGGTATTCTATTTTCTTTCGGCTTTATCTTCTTCTATTCTTTCTTTCCGATCTTAATAGACAAATGTCTAATGCACCTAAAAAACAAGTCATGTCGTTTATCTCTTTTCAAAGTTAGGGCCAGCTTACTGCAAAATCAAATTGTAATGATCAATTAATGATTTTGTAGAATTTCTTGCATGGTAAGTTATTAACCTCAAAATTTGTGAATTGAGAATAAACGATTTTGCAAAATAGACTAAAATGTTGGGGAAAGGCGTAGCTGTATCAGTATATTTTTTAATCAAAATCAAATTGCTTAGCTGCTTGCTATTTCAATGAAGATATCAAGATTCTCTACAAAGGATAATATTAAATATTTTAAAAATGTTACCTTTTATTTATTCTTTTTTTTTCTTGAATTCTTTTAAGCAGTTTCTTTCATTTCTATGTTACTGTCCTGGTCACTCTCACAGTCAGATTTGTTTGAACACGAATTATCTTTGTTATTCGACTTATTCCACGAGTCAGTTCAAATGCATCGTATTGGTAAATACAATCGATTTTTTTTTCAGTTTATCTAGAAGAGTTTATTAATAGAAACGGGACATCTTAGATTGGTTATTGTAACTAGACTTTGTTTCTGTATTGATTGTGCAGACCGGCTAAGAAAACAAAACCAAGCAATAACTGTCTTGAAGAGTTTTAAGTCGCTTTAGTCAGAGTTAAGCACATATGATGAAAGAAACCATACCGTACAAGTACTCGGCCAGTCTATTAAGATCTTATAGGCAGCTTATTGATTCTCAAGTAATCAAAAGCAGAAATTTCTAATAGCTAAGTAAAAATATTTTACGTATTGAAAAAGGAATTTTTCAGGAAGAACTGTCATGTAGCAAGCCCAAAAAAATATTTAAACTTAACTCGATGATAATTCCAAAAAAGTGAACTTTTCGGAGGAAAAATGTACAAAGCCTAAATGTTACGTAAATGTTTACAAAATAAAAAAGGGTTGTCAGAGAAGGACGAGAATTCAGCTCAATCAAATCGCTTAAGGCAGTTGAATTTCGACTTTGTCACAGAATTACTTAACTGTATTTAATTCAATGGAATCTGTAACTCTTTAAATAAACAAGATTGCCATACTGAAGAAGGTAAGTTCGATACCACTTTTACTTAATGCAGTTAAAATCACTTTTCACTATGTACACCTTCCTATGGATACAAGAAAGTAAAAATGGTATTTTTATAATTTTAGCCAAAAAGCACTCAAATACTAATAAAATGCTGTTTTGCTTGTTCTTATTATATTGACCTTGAATGATGAATACTAGTTGAAGGAAAATATTGCTGCTTTGAATATTAATTTGGTCGATAATTATCGGCCAAAGTCAGCGGTATTCGAGAGGTGGCATGTTTCAAAAGCACCTAATTGTAGTACGGAATTTTTTGGCTTCCAATCAAACTAAAATAGCTAGCAGCAACATTCGACATTATAAATAAAAAAACTTGGTTTTAAGTAGAACAACTTTTTATTTTTCTATTTTTTTTAATATTAAAGTCAACACTTGATGAACAACATGTAATTACCTCAGTTATTAAAAGCGTTCCGATCACGCAGTAGAACAATAATAAACTAGAAAACGTTACCAAATAAGGTACTGATTGAATAATGTTTTGCATAATGAAAGAAAATCTACAAAAAAATTTAATAATATATCAGAAAATAATAAAAATAAAAATAGTAAGCATTGCTTACCCATCCGTTAAGTAATCCCGCGCATAAACAAAACGTAGTTTCAAAAAATTAATTCAATAGTATAACTGTAGAAATTCCATTCAAATCTCTAATGCACCTAGAAAAACAAGTCATGTCGTTTATCTCTTTTCAAAGTTAGGACTAGCTTACTGCAAAATCAAATTGTGATGATCAATTAATAATTTTGTAGAATTTCTTGGATGGTAAGTTACTAACCTCAAAATTTGTAAATTGAGAATAAACGATTTTGCAAAATAGACTAAAATGGTTATAACTGAATAAAGGAATACTGCAGATACTATTTTGTCTATCCGTCTGTAACCAGCTTCTATTTCCAATTATTATAGTTGCACGCCATATTTGTCTAGCTGTCAGAAAAATTTATTGATTTTAAAAACAAGTTTTGCTAATTTTTTAAGATAGACCATTAGAGTAGTGATTTTTTTTTATAATCTAAAATAATTTGTTTCTGTTTATAAACAGTTATTAACTTATTACTATCATTGGAATATTTAAACTAGATAATTGACAGAAAATTGAGCAACCACGTCAGAAAAGGAAATCCCTTTCCAATTAAAAACGAGATATAGGAATTCGTCGACACTAAATGCTGGATATATTCGTAGCAACAATCAATTCAAAGATTGCTAGGACCTTGCTAAACTTTGTTTAACGTTTATTATTGATTTTGAAGTTTTTTAACAACAAGTAGTAGTTTACTAGGTTGTTTTTCTTTACTTCTCCAGTTATACCTAATAAGTACATAGAAATGGGTATGTTATTGAAACAATTACTGAAGCAATCGAGCGAGTTGCAAACTTTCCTTATTATCAGTAATTAAGTTATTATTTAAGTAGCACAAGGTTCTCTTCTCGTATTCAAAATAAAATTACTTGAAAAGTTGGAATAAATATTATTAACAACGATATAAAAGGTTTGCCTTACTTACACGGTCGTAGTTACGTACATCATTCTATTTTTACTCTCTCTTATTTGATAAAAAACTTCTGAGATTTCTCTTGCTGTTACTTTTTTGGTATCTTATCATCCTACCCGTTTTCTAAACTTTCGATAGCTTATATAAATTGGTTCATTTAGTTGTGTTTTGTACCATTTTAAAATCATACTTGATTCACTTTTGGCCCATTGTTAATGCAAATATTAGTGTCCTTGTCTCTTTATACACATAGTAACTCAGAATCTTCTCGTGTCATTACCGAAAGAGAGTTTGGATTTAGAGCTATACTAAAAGTGCTTAATAGCCATTGAAAAGCTGGGTAATCCTCCTGAGTAAGCAATCTTTTGTGGTGTAGACTGATTTTCCCGTTTTGGTGGGAAAATAAGGAATGTGAATAAACAAAAGATGAAAATAATTATAGATGAACAAGGAATATTTCAGGAGACAAATTTGCCATAATAAGTTCAAGAGAAAACAATAACCGAAAAATTTAGAAAATCTGCCTTCTGAGAAGGTTAAATTTAGAGTATTGGGAAACAGGGAAAAATTAAAAAATGATTAAAAAAATGGCAGCTGAGATAAATTAGAGATAATCTAGTAGATCAAGGCTGATGCGAGCATTTTGGAAAGGCAGACGTGGGACATATAAAAACTCTCATTTCGGTTGGGTCTTATAGTCATGTATTTGTATAATTCTAGATAGTTCTTACAGATTAACGTCATCCTGCAGTTGTACTGGAACAGATGCAAGCTAACCTCAATAGGGTTTTCTCAACTGATAATAATAGGTCATTTCACGTATTTAAGAAAGAAAACTCTAATGCTTTTTAGTAACTAGTAGCAGAACCACCTTCAATAAAAAAACATCTAGATGCAAGGTGATTCATAATTTTATAGAACACATTTTATTTGAATTTGAAAATCTTTGCCTGATTTGATTTTGACTTTGAAAATTGTTTCCTCATTTGACCTACTGTGTTGAAAAAACTCTGTCACTAACTATTGACCTTTGTCGTGTTTGATGTAAAAGGTGCTATATAAAGTATAGTGAAGTATTACGCCTAGTTTAAGGTTGACCTCAGTATTCAGTCGTTCAATGACTTGAGATTTGGATAACTTTTGGCACTGACCGATCAGTTTTGATTTAATTCTTTTAGTGGCGCTTTTGACAGAACCTTGAATTTCTATTTTTTTTTATTTTGTTTTTGTCACTTTTGTTACTTATTTCGAGTTTGTTTCAATAGCAAATATTTGTCGTTTTGTTCAGTTATGGTATTGTATTTATAAAATATTTGCTTCAGCTGCCCCAGTGTAATGGTTTACGCTCGTTTTCCTTTATCATCAACAAATTTGTTGCCATTGTAAGGTCTTTTATTATCTTCAGTTTTTTTTTCGTCGGGAATACAACTATCTTCAGTTTAAAGCTTTAGGTGTAGTTCTGCGTACAATACCTGCACACTAATTTCAGACAATCATGCATAAATTGCATTTAATTTTCTATTGAAAGCTTTCTGGAAAAACGCTGAAACCCATCATTTAAATTTCTTACTGCACTTTTTCATTCAAAAACAATACCTCCTACTGTCGCCGAACAGACTATAATAACAGCGATGATTCATTGAAATGGAAACATTGTCTTTTTCTACAACTTTGGAAAGCCGATGACATCTTACTGAGTTCGACAATACCCCATAAAGATGTTTAGGATTACTGCCCTGCACTTCTTCATACACTCCAAGATGAGAGTAAACTTTCCAGTGACTAAATCTAATGTCTCAGGACTTTTATTTTAATTTTTAAACTAGTTGCTATGAGGGTAAGATTCAAAAAGTAATTATTCTAGATTCAAGAGGACATATCTTACCTGAACTTATTTTTTTTCTTTTACGTCTAGCTGACAAATTAAAACCCCGTTCTTGCGTGGGTAAACCACGAACCAGACGTGCAGAAATGAGACTATAAGACGCACGAAAAGCTTTTTTGGTCCTGAAAGGGGAAACAAAAAAAGAAAGCAAAACAATCATTAATCTTCCAACTAGATAAAAGGAAAATACTAACATAGGATAGCAAGCGACTAAATGTCAATGGAGTTAGGAAGAGATTTACTGAATATCAGCTAATTTCTTATTCAGCTTTAAATATTGCTACCAATTCTTCTAAGATAATTTTAAATTAATAAACTTTCCTTGTAATAGTTGCGCAATGGGAGTTTCTAGAGCCGGTTTAAATTATACAGTCGATGATTAGTAACTCTATTCTTATTTACTATCCGGG
This sequence comes from Ignelater luminosus, assembly GCA_011009095.1. Taxonomy (NCBI): domain Eukaryota; kingdom Metazoa; phylum Arthropoda; class Insecta; order Coleoptera; family Elateridae; genus Ignelater; species Ignelater luminosus. The sequence continues at coordinate 16,605 of VTPC01002810.1, read as the reverse complement.
TTTTATAACTTTTGAGAGTGGGAGTAGTCAAAATATTAAAAATTAACTTTGTGCTAATCATTTCCATGAAAAAACAGATAATAGTTTGACATAGAATAATGACTTGCAAAAGTGATCCTGTCTAGCAGTCTTTTTATCTCTAGTGCAAGGGAACATGGGGATATGACATGTTGTACTGCATACTAAACATTCTTGAGCTGTCTTAGAGGATTTGTTAATTATAACAAAAAATGTTTTGCAATCTGATATTATGGAATGCTTCGGAAGAGACATGCAAACTTACTGTACAGTGAAACTTCTCTATAACACACAGTGTCAATGCCCAAATTAGTCAAGTCAAGTCAATCGTTAAATTCCCGCCGAAGGCGGGAGGCCGCTTTAAGCTCCTCGTGGAGCTTCTTCAGCCTTGTCAATGCCCAAAAAATGTCCGTAATCAGACATGTCCGCTATAAAGAGCTAGAAACTCGTGTATTACAACGTTTTGAGGCTTAGAAAGGTACCCTTAATACAGAAGTGTCCGCTATGTAAAGATGACCGTTGAGAATGGTTTCACTGTATTTAGCACTATCTGTAATTTGTATGACAGTCGTTTGTTTTAGATAATCTTCAAAAAAATTGCAATTTTGTAAGGTGAAAGGTCATCGAGTCAATGTCACTACTAACAATTATATCAGGGATATCCGTATCAGACACAGATTAAACTGAAAGTATTTTGACGGATTGCAGCCTTGTCCCATACATCAACAAGAGACAGCAATATTTGGACAACCATTCAACAATCAGTACAAAACACTCTCATTAGTCACATCCAAAATAAAAAAACTATTTATTTAATTCGCAAATTCAACGCAAACAGATTAATAACGCATTTCTTTTGTCCGCTGATTATATTTGAAAAACCTAAACAATAATACGTGAAGCAATGATTTCGTTCCTCAAAACGGTTTTATGATTATCCTAAACGAGATTCCGTTTGAAAAACTGCTGCTCAAAATTTAGACGTCGTCAATCAACTTTCATTTTGTACTATTTTTGTTCGAAATTCTAGTTTTCATATCTTTAGATATGTACAGTTCAAATAATAATATCAGCAATGACCTGTTGAAGCAAAATGGTTTTACTGCTAAACCAGAGAATTCACTTCCATTGAGATAGCGGTCCTGACAACTCTTAAACTAGATTAAAGGAAATTTGAAAGCTGTTGTACAGTGCCACTGTCGGAATCCCGTCGCATGTAGGCTTCTGTGTCAAAACATTTTATTTAATAGGTGAACAATTACTATTGCATCGTCTAAAGTCAAAAGCATGGATTTTTGCAGAAAATGCTCTTGTTGTACGTACCCCTACCGCTAAACGAAACATAAACCGGCTGGTTTTTAAAATGATATCACTCGTTTTCTAGCTAAATCTTGACCATCTATTTACCTGTTAAGGTATACAGGTAAACCCTAAATCAGGAGATATGATATGCTTCTGTTTAAATTATGTTTTCAAAATGGTCACACATCTCCGTTACTCCAATATTCTCCAGTTTCTCGACAAAACAAAATACAATTTCTTCGAACAATGCGTTCTCTTACCAAACCACCAGCTGTAGTCAAAACTACTTCTGTTTCCTAACAACCTAATGTATTTCTGGACAAGACTACAATCTTACTTGAACTTTATTTTCTTTAATAAATGGCACCGGCCGATTAACGATACCACTTTTGAAAGTACTTGACTTTATTTCGTTGCTTTACGGTTCCGCAGCACCAGAGGGTATACAATCTTTCTTGTCAAGGTCTCTTTCTCCAATAACCAATATTCTATAACCTGAATTCGTTGACGTTTGGCAAGTCCTATTTTTATGAATGAGAACTGTAGAATAAGAATCACTGGTATGTTGTGACTCATTTTTTTGCCGCAAACGTTTCGCTTGAACATCTTAAGGTAATACCATTTTAGATTTGTGTTAGCATCTTTACTACTTTACGTCCAAAGTGAACACCTTTACTTATCAATTCGCTCGTATTGATGTTAAATCGCTCTTCTAAAAACTGCCTTGGGAAGAATAACAAGCTGAATCGGATGCTTTGGTTTCACAACTACGAGATGTAACTACATGGGTGTATAAGTAAGTAAGTCCTACGCGTTGATCAAGTGGCTCTTATCAGGTTTGCTATAGGATACTGTAACAGTCATCTGTTCCGCTTCCGTTACATGCAGATTGTTAGCCTGTGTTTTCGAAATGTATTCGTATGCTTTGTAGTTTTTATGTAATTTTTATCAGGAGAGTTAGAATACTTAGAAATTTACGTTGAAACGGTGGATTATATTTTTTTCCTAGTTTCATATATTAAATCAATCTCGGATTGACAAATTTAATGTTGTTAAATTTTCATAGTTAGTAAGCGAGACTCAGGTTAGAGTTCTTTCAACACTTAATATAACTTTTTTGATAATTCTGAATTTATACAGTTTTAGTAATTTGCTTCCCTGGAAATGGCACTTGGGTTAAAATCCTAGGTTAGTAAGAGGTGATAGGGTTTCTTGTTTAAAATCCGGTATTTATCTTCTCCGAGATGAGTTTGAATATAGCAACGGGGTGGGGGTTTGCTTGTAAGAGAGTAAGGGAAACGATCTGTCAGACGAGACCATGACCTACCAACTTTCGCTTCGGGCAACGGGGCATTAGATTTGAGTCCGTGAGTGTAAAACCCTAGAATTAGGAGTAAGTTTCTTTTTCTTTTGGTTCAATTAAAACTAATTATCGTTTCTTGTGTCCAGTTTTTTTTGTAGTTGAGCAGAAATTTTGGAACTGGTTAAATTTAAATGTTGCGTAGCTGATGTTTCGATTTGATGAAATTACGTTTGAGGCATTTGATTAAATCCTGGTTTTGTGGTGTTTATAATTAGAAAGCATCTTCTCGTTCTGGACCGGTTCTTCAGTCTTCCCTCCGATTCTGTAAAGAAGCTTGCATCTGGTACACCATAGCAATGGTGGATTGAACAACTCTTCCTGATTGGGTAGCAGTTTAATTCATGGCATCGTAATAATAATTTCATAAATTAATCTTTAAAAAATAAACTAAAATGGAAATTTTTTTTCAAAAGTAATAGAAATATAATTTTTTATAACTCAAGAAAAAAAATAACATAGAGAAATTAGTTTTTGCTACTTTTATCTAAAGGCTTTAGTTGTACTTTATGAGTAACCAAATTTTTGTACACTCCTAGTTTTATATTTGAATTTATAGTTTGAAGATTTTTGAGTTTTGATTGGGTAAGTAATTATGATTTTTTCAAATGATTTCTGAACAGATCTGTTCATCGCTGGATAAGGTTTTTTTTGGGTAAGATTAATTACGTTTTAAATTTTGTATAGAAATAATTTTTTCCGTCAATATTTTTTTACAAATTTTTAGGGTGTAATTCCTTTATACCTAAGTTTTGGTTATTGCGATGCATAATAGTTATTTAGATTTATCATTGCTACTGTTTATTCTCAATATAATGAATTCATTAACAGTAACTTTAATACAAATTTATTGAATTATTTATTTTCCTAAAAGTTTTAATGCACACTTTTGGTTGTTTTATCGAGTGTTTGATTCGATAAATTTAAGCTCGTCTTTTATCGTACTAGGAAATTTGGTTAGATTTATAGTATATTCCAAATAAATTTTTATTTTTCAAATTTAATTTGTTGAACATTTAACATAATATTTAAGTATTATTTATTTGCAAATTAAAACGTTATTAGTTAAAACTAATTATCTGTTGTTTATTAAGATGTACGAGTTATCGTTTATTTATTGATTTTTTTGTGTGTTTTACGTATAAAGGCTCTGGCGCTCATAATTGTATTCAGACTATTTGGTTTTCTTAAATTTTTTGTTTTAATATACATACAGTTTATCTAATTTTTTTTGTGTTTTATTGTGTGTATAACTAAAAGACCTGAACCTATGACAGCCAAATGAGTTGTAGCCGGCCTAGGACTATTTCGATCCTAGTTAAATAATAATTAATTAAAATTGTAGCGCAAAAGTACGTTACAGTACATTTAATTTATAATGTAATGTGTTCAAACCTGATGTAAATTATAATTAAGCCATTTAATATTGTTGCTTCACCAAAATATCTACTTATCCGATAATTGAATAGTATAATAGGTTTTGTTTATTCTTAATTATAGTAACAGAATATTAGTAACCTATGAAAATAATTAAAAACCAAACATTATTGGTTTTGCTGTTACAACAGCAACATACATATCAGATATTACATCTTGTAACTAACCTTATCCTATACAAATTAATTTTAGTAATGATTCACAACTATAAAGAGATATGAAATTAGTGACATCAGCGATTGATTACAATAACCATCACTGATAATTGAATGTAAGCACTTTGAAAATCAACTGCAGGTTCATTTTTTAGTGCTAACTGTGAGTAAAGCCTGTGCTACCATGAAAAACGATAAGCTGGTACGTACTATCTAAAACAAAAATTAAAATCAAAACAAACAAAATGTAACAAAAAAGAAAAATAATTACTCTAGTGAACGCCTCCAAATTTAATGTAAACATTCCTCCAGCACTCAACGCTTCGTGTTTCTGTCCTCTTTCAATGATTAATGCAAAAGCTTTTCTCAACCGTGACTGTGTTCTAACCCACCACCTTGTTTCATAAATAGCGTCAGATATACTTTTACTCTGCAAAATATTTAAGTTTATTACAGCAATAACTATTGTGTATTTTTAAATTACTTCTGATGTAATAAAAGCTCCACAAACGCAATAAATAAAGATCTGACTAAGAACAATTGTTAAATACATACTACTTAAAGACAACTTCTCTAAAGTGGGTGGAAATCTAAAAAGATAGTCAAACATGTTTCATAAAAAAAAATCATTATTGACACATTGTGTGTTTTACCCGCTTGCTATAATACTAAGCAACCCTGAGCACATGCAAATTAAACTACTTAGAAATTGATTTAAAAGTGGCACGGAATAAATCTTGTTTATTTCTCGGATGGACCTAAAAAAACAAGTTCAATTAAATTATAAGTGAAAAAAAATAATAAAGCAGATACTATCAGATTTACCTTAATATTAGGTTGTGATGATCAATCATATCTTTAACTTCTTTTAGTTGACTAAAATCTTTATCTAAATTTAAATCTGTTATATTCTGTTTTAAAGCTCCAAATTCACAAATAATGTAGGTTATAAAAGTAACAAATAAAATATCGAATCCATATATCACAATGAATGCTACATTTAAATTAATAAATTGTATTACATACATTAAATTGTACGCATAGGATACAGAATAATTAGTCGGATGATAAGTACGGAATGGTAGTTTCTTCTGTGATGAAAGTAGGGGTGCCGAAGAATAACTTAAAATTGCAACTATCGCTGTGGATCCATAAATTATTAAAAGTTTCTTAATAATTTTGAAAGTTTTGTTCACACTTTCTTCACGACCGGAGAAAAACCTTGAAATTATGTTATCTAATAGTCTTTTACACTTTTCTCTGTGTATTATTAAGGTGACAAGTTTTGATATGACCTACGTAAATTAGAATAGCAAATAGATACCAAGATTAGTTCCACAAATTAAGTATACTATATCTAGTTACCTGGTATATTGCAAAATATATAATAAAATCATCCACAGATTCCCAGCCTCGCCATCTTAGTACAAATTCCAGAGTAAGCTCTATTAAAAAATAAGTAATCAGTATCAGAAACAATATTTGTCTAATTTTGCTGCCTAAAGTTTGTTGCAGTGGATTCAAACCATAAATGTTTAAAACGGCAAGGGACTCTGTTATTAAAGGCCTCTTAACCATTTTTTGTGTGGTGTGGTTAATTCTAAAATCTATTGATTTATCTATGGTGCAAGACATGAAAAACCTATGTACAACAGTTTACCATAATTTAGCCTGTCCTAATTATCGTGAAAGACTTCCTTGGCTAACCTTTTCTGTTAATAGAGTTGCATTTTTAATTTAATTATAAAAAGTAGATTTGCTATCACAAAATGTGGCTTTAATAACGTATAATAAAAAATTTTCATCCTGTTATTCAAAACTATAATCCTAAAATTGAAACTATTCAAATCTAAACAAAAGGTAACTATATTGAAAGACATTACTTTTTTCTATCTCACAAATTATCCAATTTATCTTGTAAACTGTTCTGACAAGCTTAAGTACTTCAGACTTATTGAAAGAAAACTTTTGCGTTGATTGATTATTTTTTACCTTGAACTTTAATATTAATTCAGAAAGAATACTATTAAACCTTGTAACGTTATTGTAACGCTGTAACCTTACTAACTTTACTACTTATATTAGATTAATTAGGTAAAAATAATTTAACTTTCAGTTGCGATAAACAGAAGTCTGTCAAATGTTTTCATTTCAAATTTTCTAATAATTCTTATTTTAAGACAGGTACTTTTGGAAGAAAGCTTCTATTAGTACACCCTGTATAAGGAGACTCGTATTTATTTGCTAGAATAATTATCTTTTAGAGTTAAAAACCGTTTTAAAACCAAACAGATAATGTTAATTTACTTATTTGTTTGTTTGATTTGGGCACCAACTGTATGATCATATGGCCCCGCAAATTCAATTCTAGATCCAAAAACTTTCTTCCCAATTCCAGGCTCGGACTCACGTCGGTCGTCGCCTGCTTCTGCCTATTTACACTATAAAAAGCATATTATGGTAGGTATTATTACCACTAGACATGCAGATCAATTGAAAAAATGATTTATTATTACTAGCTCTTGAAAATATTTTTCGTAATATCTAGAAGTTTATAATAAATTTCAAATAAAGATTTTTGAAATTCTTTGCGTAGCGATAATGATTTTTGATGTATTCCCTTTAATCTATCTTAAGTTGAATTTTAAAAGGCATGGGTAACTTTTACGTACTAATTTACCATTTCCCGGTTATTAAGGGCAATATTCGTCGGGAATCCACTGACTGAAGCTTCACTGAGCATGTCTTCCTTGTGGATAATAACCCAACCGGTAGTGTAGTTTTTATTCTGTCTGGGAGCTTTGGTACGGGCACTCCAGGGAGGTACCTCGTTAACATCCTGTGCGATGCTTTGCAATGTAGGGAAGTTTATGTTTTCTCGAAGCTCACGTAGTTTAGTTATTAACGGTTTATAGACATTCGATAGTCTTCTATTCAATACAGTTAGATCGTTAGTACACAAGAGGCTGTGATTTAGATGCATAGGCCGACATTTTATTCTAGTCCAATATCTAAGTAGCAGTTTATTAGTTCTGAGTGGGAGGGATTCCATACCAGATTCGCAGTAGACGGATTCTGCAGGACTTGTTCTAAAAGCGCCTACGGCAAGTTTTAAACCATTATAATAAATTGACTGAAGCTGTGCTAGGCGCGGCTTGCTTGCAGATGCATATACAATGGAAACGTAATTAATTTTTGGTAGAACAATATTTTTATAGACCGCAAGTAACAAATCTCTGTCGCTTTCCCAATTAATGTTCGCCAGGCAGCTTATTGAATTTAACGATTTCTTACAACTGACGCTGAGGTGGTTGATATGATGAGTCCAGTATAATTTAGCATCGAATGTGAGGCCTAGATAACGAAAAGCCTCGACCACGTTTATAGGTGAGTTGTACAGCGTTAGTTCTGGTGCTGTGTTACATGATCGTAAACGACAGAAATGTAAGCACGCTGTTTTGGTTACCGAGAACTGAAACCCAATGTTTTGTGCTGTACGGGACAAACTATTTATCGCGGCTTGTAAAGTTTTGGTGATCTCGGTCATTGAGGAGGCTGAATAAAAAATACATAGGTCATCCACGTACAGCATTTTTCTTACGGAATCGTCTATAGCTTCTGATAATTTATTTATAGCTATATTGAAAAGGGTGACGCTCAGCGTAGAGCCTTGGGGAATGCCGTTGGCAATCGTAACGGATGATGACAGGACGTTACCTAGCCTTACCTGGAGTTTCCGAGAGTTAAGAAAGCTCTGTATAAGAAAAGTCATATTGCCCCGTACACCCCAACTATGCAGAGTGTTCATGATGTTATACTTCCACGTCATGTCGTACTCTTTTTCGATATCAAAAAATACAGCTACGGTGTGTTGACGGGACGCAAAACTATTTTGTACAACATTTTCCAGTGCCACTAGATTGTCTATAGTAGAACGGTTGCGACGGAACCCGTGTTGGTACGGCGATAAAAGGTTTTGACTTTCTACAAACCACACCAACCTATAATTCACCGAACAGCTGGTCAAAGAGATTGGTCTGTAGCTCGTGGGCAATGCTGGGTCTTTGTTTGGTTTTAGGAGGGGAATGACTATTGCCGTTTTCCAGCTGTCTGGGTATTCGCCGGCCGTCTAGATTTTATTGTACACTCGAAGGAGATATGCCTTAGTCGAGTGCGGGAGATGCTTAAGCATGGAATAAGTAATTCCGTCGGGACCCGAGGAAGATTCACTACATGAAGCTAGGGACTTATTTAGTTCTTCCATAGTTAGCTGCTTATTGTATTGAAGCAGATAATTTGTCTGGTAGTCAAGCGGTTGCTCCAGGTTGTCCTTCATATTCTGAAAAGTTTGGGAACAGTTTTCTGTACTACTGACTTTTTGATAATGTTCGGCTAAGATTTTGGCTATCTATTGTGGTTCCGAAGCATCCAAGTTATCTATCGCCAGCCTAGTCGGTGTATTTGTTACACGTTTACCTGTAACTGTTCTTATTTTGCGCCAGATTTCGGCGTTGGAGGTAGTACCCTGTATTATTATCGACCTACTTGGAGCGGTGATAAGGCCTGTCACATACATAGTGTAGACGGCACTAACAGAGCCAAACTACACTATACCAACGCTGAAAAATCTGTTGGAATCCAAACTGGAAAACAAGCAAACAAACTGACTATATTATCAAGTATACAAAAAAAACACTTTATATCAATTACGTACTTTGTTTGGCGCGCATCTTTAAAATTTTCCACGTAAAATTTACGTATTTGAAGTAATGAAAAAAAATCAGCAATTAACTTTAACATCGGCGTATCAGCTTTCGATTTCTGCTCAAAAGATACTGCCTACGCTCAACTTACTTTTCAGTTAGCAAGCTGTATTCTAGACCAAACATTCCATCCTCATTGGGCTGGAACGGAACTATAAAGCTCTGAAACCACTGCTTTCCTTGGGAAGAGGAAACAAACATTGGACGAGGACGACAGTTTTACCCGGGATTGTTTTCTTGTTAAATTAGTAGGAGGTAAACAATTAAGAACTGCTTTTCCTTATATTCAGTTTGAGATCTTTAGATTTAGATCCAAAATCTTTTTTCTATTGTGTTAACATATTTAGTTTTTTCTTACTTGTCTCTGTTTTATTTCATTTAAATAAAACTTCTATTTGTTAACAGAGTTATCACTAACATTATTTGAAACGGTGGGTATTAACCTTAAAGAATCTTTTCAGCAAGATAAGTGTACTATATTAGATTTGTTTATTTATTTGTTAGTTTGGTTTTAAACTTTAAGACATTTTAATCATTTTCTTATTTATTGCTTAAAACTCAGCAAAGCTCTTGTGCCTCTTTTTGTATATACATACGTATGCTTGATCTGAAGATAAGAGTTTTGCTAATAAACAAATAAACTTACCGAGTTTTATGCAGCTCGTACTCCTAAGGCAACCGACTACGTGGTCAGAGTGAATCAGTTTTTATTGGTCTACGACAATGTGACCATCAAATATTTCTAGGTTTGATAATTAAATTAAAATATGCTGATATAAACAAGAACGAGTTTTCTTGCAGATAGTCTTGTTATAGGAAGAATTAAAAGAAATAAAATAGTAACGCTGAATGTAATAAATTGTAAGTACTTACTATACAAAACAAATCAGAAATAGAACAATAGTTAATTCAAATTAACCTCTTAGCATTTATTGCAAAACACTATCTGTAAATAATTAAAAACAACAACGCAAGTAACATATACCAAACTAAAAAAATAATTCTCTATATCTTCCAACAAGTTTTTTTAATTCACCCTGAAACTGAGGGTTGCTTGTTTGTCATACTGAAAAGCGCTTGAACTACCATAAAAAAGGATAGGCTAGTTCTTACGATCTAAAATGATAAGAGAATTACTGTAAAAGTGACATAAAAACAAACAGTATTACTCTTGTAAAAGATTCCAGATTTAAAGCAAACATTCCTCCGGCAGTTAGCGTTTCTCTTTTTTGTCCTCTTTGTATGATATAAGCAAGAGTTCTTCTTAGTTTTGATTGTGTCTTTAACCACCACTGTGTTTCGTATACAGCATCTGATACTGTTGAGCTCTAAAACACAATTTTGTTACAAAAGATGCATTGCTTCACAAATTACAAAACTCTGAATGTGAATTGATCTTCGATTGCGTGGTTTGTAAAATTCTGCTACTACTATACTTTGGTATAAGTTTTTACCTCCGAAGTAACATATGCTCCACTTAAACAGTATACAAAAATTTGTGCAAGAATTGCCATCAAATAACATCCGTTTAAACTCAACTGCTGTAAATTTGGAGGAAACCTGAAACAGTAAATATTGTAGGAAACTTTAATTAAGAAGAGAAAATTAATTGTTTTACCCATCGACAGCAATGTTAAGTAATCCTGCACAAATACAAATCAAACTGCTTAAAAGTTGATTTAAAAATTGTAGGCTATACAGGTGGTTTAGGTCTTTTATGCAACTAAAATTATTCTAAATAATTTACAAGGTTTACTAATTACTATACAGAGTGAGCTATTTTAAAACACAAATAACTTCCAAGAGCAAATTTGTTAAAATCTATATCTAAACTTTATTTAAAAAAAGGAAATTAGAAAATTTGAATAAACGTGATTAGCGTTACCTAAGTATGTAAAATTTCACAAAAATCTACTGATTTCTAATAAGAACTGTACCTCAAAATTAAGTTGTGATGATTGATTAGGTGTTTGACTTCTTCTAAGTGAGCGCCATTATCTTGAATGCTCAAATTGCAAAATTTATGTTTCAAAACTTTAATTTCAAGCAAGATATGTATAATAAAAGAAAAAAATAAAATATCAAAACCGAACATGCAAATGAATGCTAGCGCAAAACTAACTGTCTGAGAAACATACATTATTTCATAATCATATGAATCAAAATCACTTGGATGGTAAGTGTTTAGAGGTAATTTCTTAACGTTGGCTAGTAATGGAGTGAGAACTAAAATAGAAATGACCACCATAGCCATACTACCATATGCGAACATAAGCTTTTTAATTAATCCAAAGGTATACTCTGTTTCTCCTTCTTTGCTTAGCCAAAACATTTCTATTAGATTTACGATCATTTTGAATCTTTTCTTGTTTGCAATTAACACTATAACCTTTGACATGACCTGGAAATAAGTACAGTTGTAACTTTACAGTAGTATGTTTTGTTATCCCTACCTGGTAATACCCAAAGTAAATTGTGAATTCATTAACGGATTTCCAGCCTTTCCACTTTAGAGCAAACGATAATGTGAGTTCAATAAATATGTAAATAACAAATACTAAAGTTGTAAACTTCTTAAAACTAACAATATTATTTTGAATTAAAGGATTTAAACCACATATATTTAAAATAAATAAGGATTCTTTTATTAATGGCTTTGAAGCCATTTCCAAAATGTATCAGGGGTGTTACATTCAACGTTGTGAATTAGAAACACGGTTTAACAAAAATTCTTCAATAATTTCTAAATTAGTTGCCTGTACTGTAATTGTTTTACCTGTATACCAGTATGACAAAAGTCTAGATATTTGTAGAAATCAACGATGATTGTTTTATTGATTCTACACGCTCTCTTTCTGTAGGTTACGAAGTTAATTTTAACTTAATATTAATACAGAGGGTGGTTGAGAAATACGTATCGCTATAAGCATAGTACTCATGAGAAAAATATATTTTTCATGGGTACAAGGTGTTAGAAAAATTGATTTGTACTCTTTCTAATTTAACATTTCTGACAACTATATTATCATCGGCTTAGGAGGTGTAGCTGTAATGAGACCTGCCACACATGCACTATAGTCTAAATCACATAAGAATAAAGTAGGTGGCACTGCGATGCAAGGCAAATGTAAACAGCTGAATTGTTCGAAAAGGGCGCCAAATTTGAAATTGCTTTCTAATAGCTTGTTCAAGAATATGTATAAAAATTAAAAACCAGTAGCTGACAAACTATGAATAAATGAAATAGTAGATTTTTATAATGACAAAGTATAATGAATAACCTCATAAGTATATACCTCTTACGAAGCAAAGGAAGTTACGAGTTAACATGTAAATGTTTATTTATTTAGTTTTTACATAAACCAAAAGGTAAAAAGCCTGTAGTACAAGTCAATTCAATAATTACAAAACATATTTTAATTAAGGAGCAGGAGTTGTAGGTACTGTATATAACAATAGTGCATCCATTTTGCTGTTTGTGTATTTGTACTTCTGGTAATCACTCTACCTCCATATCATCGTCAGCAGAATCCTCCTCGCTAGAACTCCCCGACTGTAAATTAATCACAATTTTCTCAACCACTTGTTCTGTTATTCCGTCTAAATCCCACATATGATTTTCTTCACGTATTACATGATTGACGCAATCATTGCACTTTTCTGCAGTTACACCAGCAATTCCATCACATAAGAGTTGCTTTACCTCTTCGATAGAGCACGTTCGATTATTAACAGCAACATCTTGCTTAACTTGAGCCCATACTAGCTCAATAGGATTCAGATTACAGTGATACGGTGGTAATCTTAAAATTAATCTTCCACTCTTTTTAATAAGTTCATCGATGACATATGGTGTTGGATGTGATAACACATTCTGTTTTACCAGTTCTAATAATTGCAATAATCTGATCTTTTCTTCAATTCCGAGTGGGTTCTTTATCAGCTTTAACACTATGATAAGGGGCGTTGTCCATTACAATGACCGAATGAGGTTTTAATTTAGGTAGGATCCCTTCCAACCACATTTTAAAAACATCTCCATCCATGTCTTGATAATAATCACCTACAAACATTCAAATAATTTATTGTAATAAAAAACATACAAAAACAATACAGTTCTCACCTATCTTTTTGGATTCAAAAGTTAGAAGTCCTCCATCAACAAAGCCAGATTCACTACCGATGTGAACAACTATTAATCTCTTCCCTTTGCCTGATGGATCTTTAATTCCAGTTAAAAGGTCTTCAAATAATGCTTGTCTGGCAGTTTTAATGGTAGTATCATGCCAATCTTTGTTTCCCACATGTCCTGCATTAACCCATGTTTCATCTGTGTAATAAATCGTTCTTCCTTCTTCTCGGTATTGTTTAATAGCAGTTAAATATTTTCTTCTCCACTAAACAATAGTTGGCTTTCCAATCAAAATCGTTTTTCTTATTCGTTTATCATATTTGAATCCTAATTTTAATAACGTTCTATGTAATGTTGAATAACTAAAATCTGGTAATGAATCGTCTTCGTTAACAGCTTGTAGTATTTTTCCTACAGTTGGAACTTCATTTCGAAAATAAAAACAATGTACATGTCTTCGTATGGCAGATTTCTCGAAGTCTTCAAGTTTCTGAAAACATGTTTTTGATTCCCTAGTTTTCTTAGGAGATCGCACCAATCCAGAAGCTTTCATTTGTTTAATTATATTCCACATCGTATTCTGTCCGATCCCAACTTCAGCCGACGTTTGCTTGACTGACCAAGTCTTACTGTTGTTTTGTAAATGTTTTAAATAGACATTGTAAGCCATAAGTCTCTGACCACTTTTTACGTGTTTTCCTTTAGCATTTTTGAAAACTTCAGCCATAATCGCAAATATAACCTGAAATATTGCATTGATATTTTGATCATTAGGTTATAATTCAAATTATAATTACCTGTACAACGATACGTTGAGTTTAATGAGCTCTTAAAAGAACTATTTTAATATAAATAAAAGAATAACAGCAATACTAAAAAAAGACGTAAAATGACAAAATTAGAATAACAGTCTAACTGACCCTAACCAAGCAAGAAGGAAAAAGTGTGGTTATATTACAACTTCACAAAAGCCAACGTTGTCACGTCTCCGTTTCGTTTAGGTTTGTCTTATCATCTATTTATAAGGCATTTATGAAAAGTAGGTTATATATTTTTCAGTTATAAACATTACTAAAACATTGTTTTATCAGATATATATCATAAAACATTTTTTTATGTAACTATAAGTAATTTAGTTTCGTACATCTGGTAACACGGTATTCAATAAAATCAGCATGTTAAAGTTGTGTAAAACGGACTCGTTTATTAACCAATGAGGATGAAGGTCAAGCTGTCCCTATCATTTCCTTCGCTTTATTCTTATTTGATTTAGACTATATGTATAGTGTAAACGGCACAAACAGCAAAACCACACTTGACTCAAACCGAAGTAACTGTTGATGTCCAAATTGAAAAACGAATAAATAAACAGTCTGTATTATTAAGTATGTAGTAACACACATACGCAAGAAAATTAAGTATATGAGTTACGCACTTTGTTTTGGCGCGTGTTTTTGAAATGCCCTGTGTAAGATTTATGTTATTAAGGTTAGGAGTCTGCGGTGCCATGGAAGTAATAAGAGCAATAGAAAACCTTTATTGTTTTATTTCGTATAATGCACTTAAAACTTGAGATGATATTGTTTAATATTATATTAATCAATTAATTTTCCATGAAAAACACAAAAATCTCGATATATTATGAATATTCAGTACTTCCATGAACTTACTTTATGCGCCTGATAGAGGTAATGAAAAAAAACATTAATAATTAATGGAAGCCAACATTCTTATACAACAGCACAATCAAACCTATAAATACCTTCTATTCAAAAAAAAGTTTCACGTGTAAGATGCAAGTGTAGCTTTGCTAACTTGAACTTACATGTTATATTTTATCATTCGTGTAACATGTTTATTTTGTTTGTAGAAAAGTAACTGTGGTCCTTATCAAAATTATCTGCTTCTGGAGAGGTATGCTGACTATTATATAAGCGCGTACTACATATGTAGACATCTTACGGTAATAGTAGTCATGCCAGAATTGTCTTACGTAATGTTTGTGAGATATTAAGAAAATACGAATTTCTGGGTAAAATCTCAACATTCTGTATATCAAAAAGTGTTTATTTTCAGATATATGAAAATTACATCTTAGTCTTCTTCACATTCTGTTCGTAAAGTACTATCTTCTCATTTAAAAAAACTATGTCAAAACAAAGGTCTATTGACCTTTTTTGAACCTTTTAAGCTTTAGTTCGTGGTTATCATTCTAGAGCAGATATAAAATCCCGACAACTTCTAAGCGACGTACCGGTTCTTGCTATGCATTTTCTTTTGGAAGATATGAGGGTCACATCCCTAGGTTGACTGTTTTCGCCAAGGCTTTTCCATGGCTCTCCTTATGTTAGCAATAAAGGCAAATACTGGTCTAAATTGCACAAAATTTATATTTTGGAAGTGTTTCAATCATGTATTTCATAGTAACTTAGTAACTTTCAAAAAGTCATGAAGGGATTTTGTTTCTCCAAGACATCAATATCTTCATAGCTTTTTAGAAACTTACATTCTTTAAATTACAGTCTCAAATTAATTATCAAGTTTTATCGCATTGATGAAATTTTGATAGCATTTATACATGTCTGTCATGAACATTAATTAACACAGTTTTAAACTTTTGTAGATAAAATGTCTGTAAATGTATAAAGAAAATATTTGCAAAGAAAGTTATTGTTTACTCTTGTTCAACTCTTATTGACCGGTGGTACACTACTGGTACATTATTTTGGCGATAGCCTTAGTTGCTCTGTGGTTCACAGAAGAAATATGGCACTTGTCTGTTTCTAATCTTTTTTGTACGCAAAGCCTATAGGTTAGCTTTTAGACAAACAGATAGAAACATTCTTACATCTTGACCTAATTTTTATTAAGTACATCCATCTTCTTGACGAATGATATTACTTTCCTTTGCTTGATTTAACTTTAAACCATGTAACGGTCATTTTTTTGTTCTTTCTCGTTACATGGAAATTGACTTTTTGCGCTTTCGGGGGTACCCATAGTTCTGAATTTTGTAAAAGAAAAAGCCCTTGATCATACAACATTGTAATTAGGAATGTTGGGTTACTAACTTTATTAGTCTGGGTTTACATTCTCTTGTTTTCAGTTTGAAACATTTACCTTATTTCACAATTTTTAGGGTATATTTATTTCAAATATTGAAGTTTAATTCTCCCCAGTGGAAATTTAACTGTTCTATTATATTCTTTCCCGTTAGGGTTGTTATATTCTAGAATATGTGGATTAGAAGGGTTGTGAGTAGATGTTCTTTCAGATTTGGGTTTTTTTTATCCTCTTGAAGTTTAGTATATTACGTTTTTATCTTGCGGGTTTCTTTTATCTTGGAGTTTTTTATTACTTCTTCTAATCAGGTTTCTTAATTGAAGCCCTGGATAGGATCCTATTATTGTTTAGAATTTGCTTAATTTTTCTTTTTTT